>CP106723.1:99729440-99794080 GCA_025506655.1 Gossypium rotundifolium | reverse complement strand
AGTTTTAAAATTGGCTCGATACCATTAAATGTAACACTCAAACCAAGTCTATGCTTTAAGGCGAGATTTGGTTTGTCACACAAATCGAAAATCCATTTAATTCTCTAATGATTTAGGTAAAGTAGTTCTACAAAACCTTTTGAAAGTAAAGTTTAGTAAAATCAAGAATTTGATTTAAAATCGATGAATAAAGAAATACTAGTTTGAAATCTTATCACTTAGTATTTAATTGTCAAAAACCTTTAAGTAGTTTTTTAAAAGAATTCAAAAAGAATTTTGAAAATAAGAATATTTAAAGAATCTCATATGTTTTAAAACAAAATATTTAAGGAAACATTATTGAATTAACATCACCCATATTAAGTGTCTAAAACAAAATTAAATCCATCCACACATAAAAATCCATAAAATATTAATAAAGGCCTTATTAGATCATACCCAAAATAGTAATTAAATAAAAATACTTAATAAAAGTTCATAGTTTATAAAACCCATGTTCGAAGTATGGCCTCCACGAAGTCATCCTCAGCCCAAGCCTCCGTCAATTGCCATTACCTGAGATGGATAATTAAACAGAGTGAGTTACTCAGAAATTAGTGTATAACTCACTTACCACATTCATTGGGCTAGATCATCAAGACATTATTTTGGGCTTGAGCCCATATACGAATTTAACAATATAATAAATAAAATACATGTAAAATGAAATTCCCAATCAAACCTAATTTCCATCCGCTACACACCACTCGTACCAACCAACACACCTGTGGGGATCAAGTCAACCCACCTCACCAACACACCAATCATAGGCATAAAGCCATTTTAAAGAATATTGTGGTGCACCACCGAACTAGATTGTGACAAAGTCACTGAACTAGAGGCATTAAGGAATTTAAAATATATTTGTGACAGAGCCACCGAACTAGATTTTTGGCAACAGGCCTTTCTTCTCTTCGTCGATTATCCCAACCCATGCAATCATGTATTCATAACAATATATATATCCATATGATAATTTAACAAAAGCCTATAATACATGTGAGTCCAAAAATTCAAATTTTCATTTTGGCCCATAAGACAAAATAGCATTTTAGGCCATTTAACAATCTAGCAAACTTTGGCCCATATATCGATCTAGTAGTTTTTCGGCCCATTTATCGATTTAGCAGTTTTTTGGCCCATTTATCGTATGAGGCATAAAATTTACTATTTACCAATTAACTCATTGAGGGCATTTTCATAAATTTTACGACTTTAACTGTTTTCATGCATTTACACAAAAATGTTAATTATTATGCATTTTTCGATTTTGCCATCTTTACGATTTTATCCCAATACTTACAGTATAGTATCTAACCCGAGATAAGTGTGAAGTTACACACTTGGTTACTGTGAGAACTAGACTTTCCCGCTCATCGATACCTAAACGCATCACGAGAATTTAGAACACTATTATTTATTTACAAATCGAATCTTAGAAATAACGATCTAGACTTTTACCCTCAGAATTTCGAAACACTTCTATTTGTGGTTTCTCCCCGATTGTTGGTTCGTCACCTGATGAAAATCCACTAACAAACAAAGGTTCAGGAGAACGAATGACTTCAAACAACTGGTTCTTCTCGGATGAGGGTCCACAACCCAGTAGAAAATCTCGGATTCCCGAAACAGCCCTTCGCTTAAACTTAGGGGAAATAACGAAACCACCCCTGTTCAGAACACTATTTACCACCCTTTTCGTCCCTATCTTGATTGTCTCCATTGACAAAAGATCATTAGTCCGACTAAATAATATATCAAAATTATGACTAACAGTTTTAAGGGTGAGATTGGCTTACCACAAATATCCTTGTTCCACAATATGAAAATCGAGCGATAACGTCCCCTAAAACGAAATCGATTAATAATCCATCTATATCAATATGACGAGTAATATGAGAGTCCTTAATAAACCCTTACCTTAACACCTTAAATCGATTCCAATGATTCACGACGCTCACGAACACTTGAGTTTCGGCCCTCCACTATCACACTAAAATATAATGAAAGAAAACGTTTAATAGAATGAACGATGATTTCGATCAAAGAGATTCTTCTTACCACCATTAAGATTCGACCAAGAGATCCCTTAAGCCAACATAAGAACCAAAAAGAAAGCTCTTACCTATTACTTAAACGAGGGTTCGAAGAATAATCAACAAGACAATATAGATGAATAGAAGATTCGGCTTTGAATGAAAATTGAAGAAAATGATATTAGTACCATTCAGCCATGGGGAGCAAAATAATGAAGAAAGTATTTGAATGATAAATAAAAATGGAGAAGAAAAGAGAATGGGGAGAAGGTGTTATAATTCAATTTTCAAAGAGAATAAAAGAGAATGAGGAAAGAGATGAATTTAGGAGCAAAATGCATTCGAAAATGGGAAAGGAGAAGGAGAAAGAATGGCTTTTTGTGTTGGTAGTTTTGGCACTAGGAGAAAAAAACTAGAATGATTAGCAAAAATGACCAAATGGTCGAAAAGATGACCAAAAGAAATAAAGCAAATGTTGTCTTCTTCTACACCAATACATTCAGCCAAGGGAAGGAAAAGATGAATGGAGAAAAAGTGTCTTCAAACAAAACAAAAATGACCAAAAGAATTCAAACAAGCTACCATCCTACCCCAAGCTAACCACCAAATTTGGCTCCCCCTTTTTGTCCATAATGTCGTTCATATTCATGGTCAAGATGGCCATGAAAAAGTTTCCAAAACATCAACCTTGATTCAAGCCTTGCAATCCTCTATTTTCCAAAATTTTGAGAAATCCTATCCCCAAAATTAAGCAATTCTATCCCTAATTCATGGTTGACATGACCTTAAGTCTCATTACCATAAAAATTTAGTCCATCTTATCCATAAATGATGCTTGGCCAACACTTGCTAGGAAAAAGCAAAAATAAAAGCTCCCAATTTGCATGCTAGGAGATTCGAACTTCTCCCATCAAGACTAACTTATGGCGCCATCACCACTTTGCCAATTACTCATCTTATGCCATCTTTTAGAACTTAATTAACTTAAACTTCAAGGTCACCTGATTCCTCTACAGTAAAGTACTCTTTACTAAAATTTATTCTAATTCCAAGTAAACCTGAGCCTTCTCAAGACTATATTAAGCACATAATAAAATCATACCCGAGCTAACACCAAAGACAAGCATCATATTGATACTCAAATTTTTAGGATGTTACAATTCTACCCCTTAAAAGAGAATTTCGTCCTCGAAATTTACTTAATTAGAAGAGGTGAGGATATTGTTTCCGAATTGCATACTCAGGCTCCCACGTAGCTTCCTCCACTCCATGATTACGCCATAAAACCTTGACCAATGGCACAGTCTTCTTTCTTAGCACCTTAACATCTTGGTCTAAGATTTCCACTGGTTTCTCCTCGAAAGATAAGTATGATCTCAACTCCACTTCTTCTACCGGTACTATGTGAGACGGATCTGATCTATAGCGCCTCAGCATGGAAACATGGAAAACATTATGAATTTGACTCAACTACGGAGGTAATTCAATCTGATAGGCCACTGGACCAACACGCTTCATCACACGATATGGTCCAATGAACTTAGGGCTCAACTTGCCCTTCCTTCCAAATCTAAAAATCTTTTTCCAAGGTAAGACCTTCAAAAAGACCTGATCCCCCACAGTAAACTTGATATCCTTACACTTCAGATCTGCATACGACTTTTGTCTATCCGAAGCTTCCTTTAACCGTGCTCGAATAACTTTTACCTTTTCTTCAGTCTCAGATATCAATTCAGGACCCAACATCTGCCGTTCTCCCAATTCAGTCCAACAAGTAGGAGTACGACACCTATGACCATACAATGCCTCGTAGGGTGCCATCTGAATGCTAGACTGATAGCTATTCTTACACGCAAACTTTGCCAACGGTAGAAAATCCTCCCATTTCCAAAGGGGAATCTTTACCGGTTGTAATAAACCTGACGGCAATTGATGCTCCGCCTGCACTTGTTGACAACTCAAACATTTTCCTACAAACTTAGAAATCTCACGCTTCAACCCTGGCCACCAATACCGTTCACGGAGATCTCGATACATCTTATTTCCTCTGGGGTGCATAGCATAAGGGCTATTATGTGCCTTCCATAGAAGCATTTGTCTCAAATCTGAGTCCTTGGGCATACAAATTCTTCCACGAAAATAAAGAACTTCATCAATATTTATACCAAAATCCCCTATCTCACCTCTTTCAACTTGTTAAATTAAGGGTCCCAACTTTTCATCTGATATCTGCTTTTCCTTGATCTGATCTAACCACAAAGGCTTCACCTAAAGTTTCGCTAACAGACTACCATCCTCATACAAACTTGGATGAGCAAACCTTGCTCTCAAATCAGATACCACCTTACTACTTAACGCGTCTGCTACCACATTAGCATTTCCAGGATAATACTCGATTGAGAAATCACAATCCTTTAACAGCTCCACCATCTTCTTTGTCTCAAGTTTAGTGACCAAGGAGTTATTATGGACACTAATAACAGTCAAGCGATAGGAGGGGTTGGATCTGTAAACCCAATGCTAAAGTACAAGAAACGATTAGTATCGGCAGTGCGAGATTGGCCATCCGGGTGCGGTCCGACATCAGAAGTAAATCGTAGGCCGATAGTCGTAGTCTCGAGTGATAGTAGCGTAGAAGCACTAAAAATGCTAGTACGAGAACTAGGTGTGTAACTCTTACACACTTTCTTTACTTAATATGTTAATTGTTATGCGTTGATAAAAGCCGGAGTGACGGCTGTGGTTACCAAAATACCCTTGTGGGTAACAGGCGAGGATGTCGGGTAAGTTGTTATGTTTCTTGTGTTGATTGTGAACTATGAGAGCATGATATTCTGTATACATAATTATGTATGTTAAGCATGATCATACTGATATTGTTCGCATGAATATATGTTATGGGTGATGAGAGGAGGGGGAGTATGATCTATCAGACTGTCACCAGTGATTTGATATCACACAGTAGGTTGGCCCCACATATTATAATATTGTGACTATGTCTCAGTGGTTTGGCACCACCAGTGGTTTGGTACCACATATGTTTATTTGTGACTTCGGTCACCAATGGTTTGGAACCACTAGTGGTTTGGTACCACAAGGGGTAGATTTGGGAGACACGGATGGATATCTAGGTTGATAGGATGCATGACATGCATATTTGTATATGAACTTGTGTAAGAGCATAACTTCTTTCGAGATGGGGGATTTAGACACTGAGTCTAGGTGACTCACCCCTTCCTTTATATTTTGTAGATAAACCTTAGATCGTGGATTTGGAGCCGGAGTGGACTCGAGGTGGCCATCCTCAGCATTCGTTTTATTATAAAGTTTTCATTTGGACATAGTTGTTTATTTACTTTGGGTTTTCAGCGTTGTAATAAGGCCGCTTAACTTTTATTTTTGGGACGCTTTATTTGGTTATTTCTATAATTTTCGTTAAGCATACCCAGTAAATATGAACTGGTTGTTTTCAAAACCTCGATATGTACTTGTTTTCTGAAATGTTCACTGATTAAGTAATAAACGCGGAGTAACAATAAGACAACTAAGTTTTTTTTCTAAAACAAGTTCTAACACGTTTTAAACGTCACCAGATTCAACTTCGTTTTCTCTAAAATTATCCAAACGTTTTCTCCTTAAACAAATTGACAAATCGATTTTCAAAACATTTTCTTCCTCGTGGCACGCCAGATTTGGTTGTAGCATTTCGACCTAGTTTGGGGTGTTACATAAGCCGTTTTTTGGGCCAAATGGACTGAAATGGGGTGAGTGGGCCCAATGTGCTCGAGGGCCCTACGCGAGTAAATTTTTTTGGTTGGATAGGAAATAATGAGCCGACCATGGCGATCACATGGCCAAAGGCAATTTTGGGCTTCGTGGGCCACACGAGCGTGTGGCCACTTGGGCTGAGTATTGGGGTTTGGGCCCAATTGTGCCGTTTTGACGATATATGTTATCTATGTCGCTCGAGGCAACTGTAGACATTCGGGAAGGTTGTAAAATGACTAAAATACCCCTACAGGGTAAAATGACCGTTATGCCCCTGAAGGGCAAACTGACTAAAATGCCCCTAGAGGTTATATGATTGTTATAGAATGCTATTTATTATATGGTTGCATTCATGTGATATTATGCTGCATGGGGTTGGGTTATGTGATTAGAGGAAGTATTCGTTGCTCGCAACACTATCGATATTTCGATGGCTATTAGCCTACCTTTCTAGACTCTCATCAGAATTTCATTTAGTGCCGCTTTGGTACTATTATGTGGTGTGTAGGGATCAGTGGGTTGATACTATATCCCCACATGGTGTGTACGATTGGACGGAGCTGGTGTGTAGAGACCGGATGGATAGCGTTTTTGCATGCTTGATTATTCTGATTCTATTATGTTTAGGGCTAAGGCCTGCACTGCATTCGTTCTGTGATTGATACTTCAATGTGACACGTCAGGTTCGAGCCTAACTTCTAGGTCGCATTTGGGGTGTTATAGTGATGGTGTCATAGATTAAAAGTGTTGCATCATCCGAATCCAAGTTCATGACAAATTTTCCCAATTTTGACAAAGACAATTGTGGACCAAGATGAAAAAAAATTATTTCATTTAGGACTAAATATTAGTTTATCCCATCTTAGTAACCTTAATGAAAATATTATTGCTTTGTTGATTGCAGGATCCGTTAGATTATCGTGTCTACAATTCAGAAACATGAATTGCATGAGAAACCTTATCATAACAGGATTATCACTCTTATAAAATTTCTTAACGAAATTTTCACACAATCATATTACAATGCCGTAGATATTAAAATAATAATAAAATAAATATTTCGACCTCAGATTTGTGGTCCCGAAACCACTATTCTGATTTAACCAAAAACGGGTTGTTACACATGCTCTATTTGTTTCATTGAAAATGGTTTCCGAAAAATAGTTTCTACATTTTCCATTGTTTGTTTCATGGAAAGCAGTTTTGTCAATGGAAAGTAACTTACAGGTCACCAAAAAATAAGCCCTCTTTTTCCTCTAGAATGACTTACCCTCTATGTGTGTTTTTATTTTTATATAAAAATTAACTTTAGTCAAGCTTAATATTATTATATTATTAATAAATTTTTATTTTTAAAATTAATAAAATATTATAATTTTCAATATTATTAAGCATACATATTTAATTATCTATATCTAACCATAAAATAAATTATTAATATAATATAAAAAATAAATTAATAATGGATAACTTTATTCATCGTTTTTTTATACAATGCCTAAAACTACTCATAACTCCTCCCCAACCCTTAATATACGAGAGCATTAATGGCCTTTAACATGCCCGAGCCCAAGGTATCCTGCATGTGCAACAATGTCGATGGAAATCGAGCTAAGTCGACAATTTTATTCATCATTTTCATTTATATAGAGAAACCTTAAATAGTTATATTAAGTCACGTGTTACTTAATTATTTTTACTATATCAAGTTTGTTGGCAAATTAACGAGCTAATTCCCTTCCAAAAAGAAAAAGAAGTGCTAATTATAGTAAGTAAAACTTGGTCATATTATTTACCCATGCTAATTAAAATAGAAAATGTTTAGTTGGTTGTAATTTGGCCTTACTCTCTCTGTATAAGATGGTTTGAAGCAAAATAAAAGACAGAAATCATTCTCTCTTTGAAGTAAATAGAAATAAAGTATGGCTATTCAATTTAATTTTGTTTCATCCATGCTAATACTAGTAATTTTATCCATATCATCAACTGAAGGTCAAGGAGGAGGAGGTGGTGGTGTTATTAATGTTGTTGCAAAGTTTGGTGCAAAGGCGCATTTAGAAAAAATGATTTGAGTAAGGTAAGAAAAATATCATAGAACTTTATAATTAGCAGATAAAAGTATGCATAACAATTTTTGAAATCTCTTATCTTTATATGCATCTTTTCTTTTTTATTTGGTTTAATCCATTGTTGGATGCTTGGAAAGAAGCATGTGCCTTGACATCTCAGGCAAAATTGTGATTCCTAAAGGGATATATTTTTTAAGCATGACTACCTTAGATGGTCCTTGCAAGGCTCCTATTGAGCTTCAAGTTGAAGGCCTTTGTGAAGGCTCTGCTGCACCTGGTGCTTTCAAGGAGCCTAAATGGATTGCCTTCAATAGAATTGAAAATTTCAAATTGCTGGCGGAGGAGTTTTTGACGGCCAGGGAACCACTGCTTATAAAAGGGAAGGTTGCAAAGGGAATGATTATTGTGGTCAACTTCCCATTGTAAGTTATTTTCTTATTGAGAAGTTATGACTTTTTGTTTTTATAAATAGAATTAACTAATAATTATTTTTTGTTTCATTCTAGAATTAAACAGAACCTAAGGTTTGATTTTTTAACCAACGCAATGATACAAGATATAACTACTAAAGACAGCAAGCAGTTCGACGTTAATGTTCTAGGATGCAAAAACATTACTTTCGAACATTTCACTGTATCTACGCCTGACGAAAGCCCAAACACAGATGGGATTCACATTGGGAGATCAGATGGGGTCAATGTTCTTAACTCGGAAATAAAAACTGGTGATGGTTGTGTTTCAATTGGGGATGGTTCCAAAAATTTGGTTATCAATGGAGTAACTTGTGGACCAGGACATGGTATCAGCATTGGTAGTCTCGGATTGTATAAAAATGAAGAACCCATTGATGGAGTTACAGTAAAAAACTGCACCATAATTAATACATCCAATGGTGCTAGAATCAAAAGTTGGCAGTCTTTGAACCCAAGACTTGTTCGAACATTCACTTTGAGGATATTACCATGACCAATATCAGTTCTCCTATTATTATTGATCAGAAATACTGCCCATGGAACAAATGCAAAATAAATGTATGTACATATTTATAAAAATCGTAAGAGAGCAAAAAGACTTAATCGATCATTGAATCATTATTTTGTTGATGCAGGAATAATCAAAAGTTAAACTATGCAACATTAGTTTCAAAAATATTCACGGCACTTCTGCGCTTCCAGAAGCTATCAAGATTATTTGTAGCGCTACTTTGCCATGTGAAAATGTAGAACTTGCCGACATTGATATTATGCACAGTGGACCGGATGGACCTGCAGTATCACAATGTTCAAATGTGAAGCCTAAAATTAGTGGCAAACAAAATCCACCTGCATGTTTCGCCCCTATCCCAGAAAAAACACCCTAACCTCTTAATCAATAACATA
This sequence comes from Gossypium rotundifolium, assembly GCA_025506655.1. Lineage (NCBI taxonomy): Eukaryota > Viridiplantae > Streptophyta > Magnoliopsida > Malvales > Malvaceae > Gossypium > Gossypium rotundifolium. The sequence continues at coordinate 99,784,789 of CP106723.1, read as the reverse complement.
GGTATAAATTTTTTTGATGAGGTTGTAACTCCTATAATTATATTTTTTTGCAAACAATTTCTTTTTATTTTACATTCTATGTTATTAATAATATTTTCTTAAACTTAATTATTTTTGGAAATACATTTCAACAAAAATATTGCAATATGATAACATTTTAGGCATTTAGGCTTACAATATAATTATTTTGTTTTTTATTTATATAAATTTGTTGTTTTCATTTAAAAATTGGCATAATTAAAATTTTAATCATCAATATTTGTACATTGTATCAATTTAGTTTTGGTTCTAAAATAACCTTTAACTTTTACACCTTGTATACTTTGATTTTTTTTTTTTAAGTTTTGTTTTTTATGACTCTTTCAACTTAAAAGCTAACAAAATAAATTTATCAATTAAATTTGATCCAAAACATATTAAAACTAAAATCTAAAAATTTTATATAAGAATTTTATCTTTTCTTATTGTTTTAAATTTAACCTTGAATGCTACAAATAAAAGCAAAGCGTAAAAAATACTAAATTGCCTTTGTATAAATGTTAGGGAGTTGAATTTTTTAGAATCAAGATTAAATTGACACAACGTATAAACGATGAGAGCTAAAATTACTATTATGTCAATCTTAAAAGCTGTAAAAGTTTTATAAAATGTTTTGCTATAGAATCCATCAAACTGGTTGAATAAAAAATCGATGGTTTAACCTTTTCAAGCACTTGTTCAATTATTGACACTAAATGTAATCATCGCTTGAAAAATTATATAAAATTTTTACATTTTAAATGATAGTACCTTGAATTGAAAGACCAAAAGGAATTTAGTTGTCAAATTCAAGTGACAAAGTGGATAAAAAAATAAACCTAACTGTAAAATTTTAAATGATAACAAGATTCTCCAAGCAGTTTTTGGAACAAGGTTGCCAGCAGTTATTGGAGGGTCTTATGCTTATGTTATCCCAATAGCCTATATAATAAACGACTGCTGAAATCTTACTCAGATCAACTCGAATGCCTTCCGTTGAAACAATATGTCCCAAAATGCAACTTCTCGGAGCCAAAACTCACATTTACTAAATTTAGCAAACAGTTGTTTATCTCTCAATGTTTGTAATACAATCCTCAAACGTTCAGCATGCTCAAATTCATCTCGGGAATAGATCAGAATGTCATCAATGAATACAACAACAAATCTGTCCAAATAGGCTATACTTACGATATACCTGACCATGTGTCACACATGGCTGAGACACACACTCGTGTCTCTGCCCGTGTGGACAAGAATAGGCTATTTTCCAGGCTATCTTTGTAACGCCCCAAACCTGGCCCAAAACACTACGGCCGAATTCGGAATGCTACTGAAAAAACTTTAGGTTGAAAAACCTCTTGAAGTTCAGAGTTAATTGGGAACGAGTCCCTCTTTTCCTTTAAATTTCTTAATAAAAACTGAGCAAAAACCTTTAATAAGTTTTTAAGATATGAAACTGTCATAATTTGAAACTTTGTTTGCAACTAATAATCTAGGTCTAGTCTAACATAACCACATTGAAACCCAAAATAATTAAATGGCCTTATTACATCAAAATGTCCCAAATAAACTGAAATTAAAATACAATTATCTAAACATAAAAACCGCGTCTACATGGCCATCTCGAATCCCATCCAACTCGGTCCAACATCACGATCCACCTGCATTGTTTGGTAAAAATTGGGTGAGTCAACAGACTCAGTGTGTAATTAGCCCACAGATTTTCACATATGGGCTTGGCCCAAAACCACACCAATCCACAAATCAGATAATAATGCAAAATGCACCCAACCAGCCCGGGGTCCATCCTCTACACACCCCCGTATCCAACCACCACACACCAGGGGATTACTAAATTGACCCTCCAACCTCTACACACCAATTCGACAAATTATGCCATCCACCAAGTGGTCGAGCCACTGGTCCATGTGATCAAATCACAAAATAGTCCACAACGTGACCGTAGTCAACATCAATCCATGTGAGGCTCGTAGCCATCACTAATCCACGTACATAAATGTACACCCTGTCCTTCTTTCAGATATACAAATCCCACCCCATGATTATGCAACATACAATAGTGATGTGATGAAATAATGCATGTTCATATTATTCAAACATATCACACATATATACAGCAATAACCACAATTTTATCAGCTTTTACCACTGACCTGATTATCGACATACCCACTAAGGGTAACCATCCCATTATTGCCACTGCACTAATCATCATATTTATATCACACACAATAATTGAGACATACTCGGGAAATTGCGTAGTAACTACACACCTGATAACCCAAAGGCTCTTTTGCTTTACCCCCCACTTGCCAAATTGCCCCTAAAAGATCATAGTCAGAATCGGCTAGTCACTAACACTTACTATGGCCTTGGCCGAATATTAATGCCCTCTTACCTTGCGGATCTTAGTCCAAAAATCGTCACTTGCTTTATGAAGATGTCGAAATCCTACATGGTACATGTTAGGGTCAGCCTATTGCACAAGATCTATGATAATGGCCCTTGGACGAATACTACACATGGCTTACCTTGGATTGTGAAATCCCGAAGATCTCCTCCTTGTAGTCGACAATAACAAAATCCCAAAATTCCTCTTCAAAGATTTGGTCAAAGAGAAGGAAAGGAATTAGTTCCTAGATTTCGGCCAATTTAAAAGAAAGAGGAAGGAAAATCGAATAACATTTGATCTTACCCCTAATGATGAAATCGACTACACCCTTGCTTGACCCCACAGAGATTCGACTATATAGGCTAGATGTTGATCAATAGGTTTCGGCTTTTGGGGTTTAATGAACAATCGGCTAGGGGTTATTTGTGTATTCGGCTTTTGATGGATTTGTGAAAAGAAGAAGAGAGTAAGGGTCAACAAGTTTCGGCTATGGCTCCCCAATAGTGATGGGATATTCGGCCACAAAAGAAAAAGGTATAAGCTTAAGGTTGAGAAAAGAAAAGGAGACTTAGAAGAAGGCTATTAGTATTTCGGCACACACACCCTCTACCAAAGCTTCAAAACCGATTATGCACCCCTTAGAGTCCCATATTCAGCCAACTTATCCCTCACCCCCTTATTCCTTGATCCCCTCCATCTTAGCCGAATCCTCAAGCTCTCCCACCCCATCTATACCTCCTCCTTCCTAGAGTCCACTTGCCGTCCAACTCCCTTCCTCTTTTGAAAAAAAAACAACTCCACAAGTGCTCCCCTTGCTGCTCGAACCTAGGCCCCCTTTGCACTGCTTGTAGCATCACTTTTTAAGGCTTTAAGTGGCACCTTCTTGCCACTTTAACAAGCCCATTTTTATGTCCAATTTCCCCTACAAATTTCCTTAAGGCCTCCTTTGCCTAGCTCCCCCTTTAAAACTAAAAATCTAATATTTTCTAAGGCATTCTCCTACACTCTAAAGTTCCCAAAATCATCTAAAAACATTCAAAACACACATAGGCGTACTACCACATGAAATTAAGCAAAAATGCACAAGCCCTAATTCCCGGATATTACAGTTCTACCCCCTTAAAATAATTTCGACCTCAAAATTACCTGGCTAAAATAAGTGAGGGTATTGCTGTCGCATCGCTTCTTCAGGCTCCCACGAAGCTTCTTCTGATCCATGGTTACGCCATAATACTTTGACTAGAGGAACTGATTTCCTACACAAGACTTTCATATCCCGCTCCAAAATCTGAATTGGTTCTTCCTCGTAGGACAAGTCTAGTCTCAACTCCACTTCTTCAACTGGAACCACGTGAGATGGATCCGATCGGTAACGACGTAGCATCGAGACATTGAATACATCGTGCAACTACTTTAGCTCCAAAGGCAACTCCAGTTGATATGCCACTGGTCCAACCCGCTTCAAAACCCGATAAGGCTCTATAAACCTGGGACTCAGCTTTCCCTTGCGACCAAATCTCATTACCTTCTTCCAAGGCGACACCTTTAAAAAAACATAGTCACCTACTCCAAACTCTATCTCTTTCCACTTAAGATCTGCATATGACTTTTGCCTGTCAGATGCCTCTTTCAACCGTGCTCGAATTACCTTAACCTTTTTTTTTGACTCTGCCACCATCTCTGGTCCCAAAACACGACGTTCCCCTAGTTCCATCCAACCAGTAGGTGTCCGACACTTTCGTCCATACAACGCTTCGTACGGTGCCATTTGAATGCTCGTTTGGTAGCTATTGTTGTATGCAAACTCCGCTAAAGGCAAGAATTCCTCCTAGCTTCCTCTAAAATCTATCACACATCCCCTCAACATATCCTCTAATACTTGGATTACTCGCTCCGACTGGCCATCCGACTGTGGATGAAACGCCGTACTAAAGTCTAACTGGTCCCCAATACCTGTTGTAGTGCCTTCCAAAATCGAGACGTAAACCTCAGGTCCCTATCTGAGATAATCGACACCGACACTCCATGCAGTCTCACAATTTCCGCCACATACAGCTTTGCCAACTTCTGCAAAGAATAATCAACCCGCATTAGGATGAAATGTGCAGACTTTGTCAATAGATCTACTACTACCCATACCGAGTCTTTCTTAGTAGGTGTAAGGGGAAGCCCACTAACAAAGTCCATGGCGATTCTCTCACACTTCCACTGCAGAATCTTTATCAGCTGAAGTAACCCCGAGGGTACCTGGTGTTCTGCCTTGACTTGTTGACACATTAAGCACTTCCCTACAAGCTCTGTGACTTCTCGCTTAAGACCAGGCCACCAAAACTGATCCCGTAGATCTCTGTACAACTTGCTTCCTCCAGGATGCATAGCATAGGGGCTACCATGCGATTCCTGAAGAATCCTCTGTCTAAGCTCTTTATCCTTCGGCATATAGACCTTGCCCTTGAAACACAACACTCCGTCACTGTTCACACCATAACTTTCCAATCCCCCATCCTGTACTTGTCATAGCTTAGCACTTAGATCATCGTCTACCAACTGTCTTTCTTTCACCTAATTCAACCATGTCGGTTTCACTTGTAACTCTGCTAACAAGCTTCCATCGTCATATAGGCTAAGATGTGCAAACATCGTCCTCAGATCCGACACTACTTTCTGACTTAGGGCATCCGCCACAACATTCGCCTTGCCCAGGTGATACTCTATAAAACAATCATAATCTTTCAACAGCTCCATCCACCTTCGCTGTCTCAGATTCAGCTCCTTCTGAGTCAACAGATACTTAAGACTCTTGTGGTCCGTATAAATCACCGACTTCTCTCTATATAAATAGTGCCTCCACACCATAAGTGCAAAAACCACAATAGCCAACTCCAAGTCATGCGTCGGGTAATTAACCTCATGAGGCCTTAATTGGTGAGATGCATAGGCAACAACTTTCCCTTCTTGCATAAGGACACATCCCAATCCTGTATGGGAAGCATCACAATACACCACAAAGTCCTTTCCTGCCCCAGGCTGAATTAAAACTGGAGCTTCAGTCAAAACCTTCTTCAATCTCTCAAAACTTCCCTGCTGCTTGTCCGTCCACACGAAAGGTACCTCCTTTCTTAACAATTTCGTTAGTGGTGCGGCTATAGACGAGAACCCTTCTACAAATCTCCTGTAGTAGCCTGCCAATCCCAAGAAACTACAAACCTCTGCCACCAACCTAGGTGGTTTCCAGTCTAACACCGCCTCAATCTTCCTAGGATCTACCCTTATCCCTTCCGCAGACACCACATGACCCAGAAAAAGCAACCTCCCTCAGCCAGAATTCGCACTTGCTGAATTTGGCATACAGCTTCCTTTATCATAACACTTGCAACACCACCCGGAGATGCTCATCATGCTTCTCCTTAGACTTAGAATACACCAAGATGTTGTCTATGAACACAATGATGAATCGATCCAGGTAGGGTTGGAAAACTCGATTCATCATATCCATGAACGCAGCTGGGGCATTCGTCAACTCGAACGGCATCACTAGGAATTCATAATGCCTGTATCGAGTTCGAAAGGCTGTTTATGGATATCCGTCTTCTTCACTTTGAGCTGGTGGTATCCTGACCTTAGATCTATTTTCGAAAATACTGTAGCCCCCTGAAGCTTATTTAGCTACCGATAATCTATGCACATCCGCATAGACCCGTCTTTCTTCTTTACGAATAAGACCAGTGCTCCCCATAGAGACACACTGGGTCGGATAAACCCACAATCAAGCAATTCTTGGATCTGCGCCTTGAGCTCAACCAACTCCTTTGGTGCCATTCTGTACGGAGCGATAGATACTGACGCTGTACCTGGCAACAAATCAATCCCAAATTCCACATCGCGATCTGGAGGCAACCGCAGAGTTCCTCCAAAAACATCCCCAAACTCTTTCAACGTCTCCGACCTCACCCATCACGCTCCCTTAGCCTCCAAGGCACTAACAAGCATCAGAAAAGCCATACATCCTTTCCTCACCATCTTCTCTGCCTTAAGGGCAGACACTACATTCGACAAGTAATTTCTCTACTCCCCTATCACTACAATCTCTTTGTCATCGAGAGCTTTCAATGACATGTGCTTATCAGCACAGTCTAGATTCACATGATACCTCATTAGCCAATCCATGCCTAATATTAGGTCAAACTCCCCGAATGGTAGTTCCATTAAGTCAGCTGGAAACACTACCCCCTGAACTTCTAAAGGCACGTCTCTAAAGAGTTTATCTACCACTACAGATTGCCCTAAAGGACTGAGTACAGTCATTTTCCTAGAGACAGTTTCAGAGTTCACTTCCAAAGTTCTAGACACCACACTAGCAATGTACGAATGAGTTGCCCCAACATCAATTAAAGCTATAAAGGGTAATTCATAAATAAGGAACATACCCGTGATAACATCTAGTGCATCTCTCTCTTCACGACGTTTGGCGGCATACACCAACCCTGACTGTCTCACACCAACCCCAAAGACCTCGCACGGTGCTCCACGACCTCTACGGAACCATTCCTCCATGGTTGAACCACGACCCTCGTCGCTCACGACCACCTCCGCCTGATCGAACATATCCTTGGGCTATTGTCTGAGCCCTATCCATCTCCTGAGGATAGTTCCTAACCAAATGAGCCTTGGACCCATACCAGAAACATTCATTATTCTGCCCCCAGCACTCTCCTGCATGAGTTCTCTCGTATTTAGCATATGGACGACTCTGGTTCCCGGTAACTGGTACCAGTGCACGAACAGAGTTCTCAACCCTTGGTCTTTTTTGGAAACCCCCAGATGATGCTGACGGCCCAAAACTCCTCGTATTATGAGTTCTATCTCTATCCCTATTCTGTCTCTCGGTCCTCTTGACTTCTTCAGCTGTCCGAGCTTTCTCTACTAGAATAGTAAATTCCTTTTCTCTCTGCGGGGTAATCAACACTCGCAGCTTATCTCTTAGTCCATCTTCGAATTAGACACACCTCTCATAATCAGTAGCCACGATGCCCTGGGCATACCTGCTCAATCGTAGAAATTTTGCCTCGTACTCAGCAACCGATTTACCACCTTGCACAAAATTGAGAAACGCCTTTTTCTGTGCATCCACATAACTAGCTCCTACATACTTTCCCTCAATCTTGATCTTAAAATAACCCCAGTCCACTCGATCCGCAGGAGTACCTTCCCTGACTGTGAGCCACCATTGGTAAGCCTCGTCCCGGAGCAATGACACAACACCCTTTAGCTTCTCCTCAGTAGTGAAATCCAAATCGTCCATGATCCTTTCCACTGCCTCCAACCAGCACTCTACCACGTTCGGAGCTACTCCCCATACTCCTCTAATGACCTCAGCTCCATTCGCTCTAAGTCTCTCAAATACTGACTTTTGAGCCCCATTTCCCGTACTCGCTCTAGCCACTCACTCTAAAATTTACAGTATAGCCTGCGATACTGCGTCCTCTCCTCCTGTCTGCTCTTAAAATTTTGCCCCTACAGCCAGTGGCGGTGCTTCATTTTCAAACCCCGACTGCATCTAACTGGTTACGACACGACTATTTCGCTTTCTACCACGCCTCACACATTGCGCCCACGCCCCCGGAGCTCATGTCACGTTCGTGATTTAGTGCGCTTAAGAATTTTATGAATCAATTTTGTTCCATCGATTTATCGTGAATGCCTAATGTTTAATAGTTCTAGAAAGTGGTTCTTACGAATTCATACATACACACAGTCTCAAGTCTATTCATCCAATCATCATCATTCATGAACTTGCATTCATCACAGAAAAGTGTTGTGGTTTTATTGTTGTTGTTCTCCACTACCCAATGATATTTTCGTAATTTATCCCAAAGGGGTATTTTGGTAATTTTCCAAATTAGGGTATTTGAAAATTTCACAAAATTGAGATTTTCGATATTTTTACGTAATAAGAATACTTGGTAAGAAGATTCAAGGGTAATATGGTAATTTTATAAACTGAGGGTATTTTTTGTAATTTTACAAACCAGGGGTATTTCGGTAATTTTGCAAAATATGGTTCCAGGTGGTTTTTCAAAATAAGGGTATTTTGGAATTTTTTTAATTCGAGGGTACTTTGGCAACTTTCCTTACTGAGGGTATTTTGGTAATTCAAGTAGGTTAGGGGTAATTTGGTCAATTTACAAATTAGGGGTATTTTGGTCATTTTTGAATCAAGGGTTCTTTGGCAATTTTGAAACCAAGGTTTGATTTAAGGATTATTCAAAACAAGGTGACTGGTCCCTTTCAGGTTTTAGTTATGGATTTTAGCCCATGATTAAGTCCTCTTGATTAGGGTGAACCGTCACTACGCACCAGGTAGGATTCGAGCGGAGAGGAGGTGAGTCACTAGGACTGCTTAAATACCAAGCTCCCCCCTGAATCCAATCCTAGACATGCGCACAATGGTTGCCACGGCCTTATCTCGGTGACTCAGCCGTAGGTTTATTTGGTTAGACTTTAAATTTTATGTATTCCGGTGTTGGGGTAGACTAATCCTAGGGTTCAATAATTCCTAATCTACTAATCTACGTCCCTATAATTCCAACATACAAATCAAAAAAGGGCTAGGGGTACTTAGCTAGTAGACTTCGGGCCGGACGATTCGAGTGCCATGCTCCACAAAACCCTTTTTCCTAAAAATTTTCTTTGACCCACTAAAACACAAAAATGAAAGAGTTTATGGGCTTCAAAAATCCATAGGCCGAGTGTAGAAAATGGTCTCTGATACCAATTTGTAACGCCCCAAACCTGGCCCAAAACACTACAACCAAATTCGAAATGCTGCTGAAAAGAACTTTAGGTTGAAAAACATCTTAAAGTTCGGAGTTAATTGGAAACGAGTCCCTCTTTTCCTTTAAATTTCTTAAGAAAAACCGAGTAAAAACCTTTAATAAGTTTTTAAGATATGAAACCGTCATAATTTGAAACTTTGTTTGCAACTAATAATCTAGGTCTAGTCTAACATAACCACATTGAAACCCAAAATAATTAAATGGCCTTATTACATCAAAACATCCCAAATAAACTGAAATTAAAATACAAGTTTCTAAACATAAAAATCGTGTCTGCATGGCCATCTCGAATCCCATTCAACACGGTCCAACATCACAATCCACCTGCATTGTTTGGTAAAAATTGGGTGAGTCAACAGACTCAGTGTGTAATTAGTCCACAGATTTCCACATATGGGCTTGGCCCAAAACCACACCAATCCACAAATCAGATAATAATGCAAAATGCACCCAACCCAGCCTAGGGTCCATCCTCTACACACCCCCGTATCCAACCACCACACACCAGGGGATTACTAAATCGACCCTCCAACCTCTACACACCAATTCGACAAATTATGCCATCCACCAAGTGGTCGAGCCACTGGCCCACGTGATCCAATCACAAAATAATCCACAACGTGACCGTAGTTAACATCAATCCATGTGAGGCTCGTAGCCATCACTAATCCACGTACATAAATGTACACCCTGTCCTTCTTTCAGATATACAAATCCCGCCCCATTATTATGCAACATACAATAGTAATGTGATGAAATAATGCATGTTCATATTATTCAAACATACCACACATATATACATCAATAACCACAATTTTATCAGCTTTTACCACTGACCTGATTATCAACATACCCACTAAGGGTAACCATCCCATTATTGCCACTGCACTAATCATCATATTTATAACACATACAATAATTGAGACATACTCGGGAAATTGCGTAGTAACTACGCACCTGATAACCCAAAGGCTCTTTTGCTTTACCCCCCACTTGCCAAATTGCCCCTAAAAGATCATAATCAGAATCGGCTAGTCACTAACACTTACTATCGCCTTGGCCGAATATTAATGCCCTCTTACCTTGTGGATCTTAATCCAAAAATCGTCACTTGCTTTATGAAGATGTCGAAATCCTACATGGTACATGTTAGGGTCAGCCTATTGCACAAGATCTATGATAATGGCCCTTGGCCGAATACTACACATGGCTTACCTTGGATTTTGAAATCCCGAAGATCTCCTCCTTGTAGTCGACAATAACAAAATCCCAAAATTCCTCTTCAAAGATTCCGCCAAAGAGAGGGAAAGGAATTAGTTCCTAGATTTCGGCCAATCTAAAAGAAAGAGGAAGGAAAATCGAATAACATTTGATCTTACCCCTAATGATGAAATCGGTTGCACCCTTGCCTGACCCCACAGAGATTCGGCTATATAGGCTAGATGTTGATCAATATGTTTTGGCTTTTGGGGTTTAATGAACAATCGGCTAGGGGTTATTTGTGTATTCTGCTTTTGATGGATTTGTGAAAAGAAGAAGAGAGTAAGGGTGAACAAGGTTCAGCTATGGCTCTCCAATACTGATGGGATATTCGGCCATAAAAGAAAAAGGTATAAGCTTAAGGTTGAGAAAAGAGAAGGAGACTTAGAAGAAGGCTATTAGTATCTCGGCACACACACCCTCTACCAAAGCTTCAAAATCGATTATGCACCCCTTAGAGTCCCATATTCGGCCAACTCATCCCTCACCCCCTTATCCTTTGATCCCCTCCATCTTAGCCGAATCCTCAGGCTCTCCCACCCCATCTATACCTCCTCCTTCCTAGAGTCCACTTGCCGTCCAACTCCCTTCCTCTCTGACGAAAAAAAAAACAACTCCACAAGTGCTCCCCTTGCTGCTCGAACCTAGGCCCCCTTTGCACCGCTTGTGGCGTCACTTTTTAAGGCTTTAAGTCGCGTCTCCTTGCCACGTTAACAAGCCCATTTTTATGTCCAATTTCCCCTACAAATTTCTTTAAGGCCTCCTTTGCCTAGCTCCCCCTTTAAAACTAAAAATCTAATATTTTCTAAGGCATTCTCCTACACTCTAGAGTTCCTAAAATCTCCTAAACACATTCAAAACACACATAGGCATACTACCACATGAAATTAAGCAAAAATGCACAAGCCCTAATTCCGGATATTACAATCTTTCTCACCCAAATGTGCATCACCCTAAACATGTCAAATGGCATATAACTTAGCATCAATAGGCATTCAACCAATCTCAACCATGCTTAAATCATTCTAAATTAATATCAACAATCACAAGGTTCATAAGTATCACCATTAACCAATCTAAAACATACCATTACCACTATCAAAAGTTACCTAAATGGTCAAATGTATATATTCACTTTTTTGCCTAACACATATTCAATATGCCATTTCATTACATATAATTCCACCTTCAAGCATTCACCTAAATGGTCATTTTCAAATATGCATTATTTGCCTAATACTTAGTATGATAATTCATTCTCAAATTCAACCATTTGCTACCTTCATTACAAATTCTCAATAAGGCATTCACAAAGCAAATATAAACCACATATCAAAGACCATTTGCACATATATATACACAACCAAGTATACCAAAACAAGCCAAATCACATGGCTATACACATAACCAAAACATTCTCCATTTACAAGCCAAATCAATTGGCTAAATACATTACCAACATATAGGCTATATTAACCACAACTACTATACATGCCATATAACCTAAATATCCAAAGTTCAAAAGTACCAAAGTAACAGTTGGATAGTGTGGTGAGATCTCTGACGACTCCCAATCCGAGCAAGCTTCGAAATCATTATAAAATATGGAAAATAAATAGAATAAGCTATAAAGCTTAGTAAGCTCGTATAGTTAATAAGTATAACTTACCATTCATTCACCATTTAAGTAATATAAACGTAATATAAACGTGATATACTATCAATCCATTTAATCACAAGGCTTACATATATTCATTCACATAGTTAATCATGAAGCTCACAAATTTCATGGATTCAATGATCATATGATTTACGTACATACATGTACTAATACGTATCTATCTCTTACCCCTCATACCTCGATATACCTGTTGAACCATTTGAAATAATATCAGATACTAGGGAATCTCGCACCCTAAATGCCAATACATGGTAGAAACCATCTCAATCTCATATCTCATATGTCAATGCTTATTTCAAGCTATCACCGGGTCTGCTCACACAAGCTGACGGTCAAGATATAACTACACGGTGCTGCTCACACAAGCTGACGAGAATCAGCAACACATGCCAGAAAACTCAGCCACTGGTAGAACGTATGGACTAGCACCCAAGCACAATAACCCCTACTAACATGTCATTTGTATCCTATCTATTCTTAAGGTGCAATTGGGATTTCAAACATCGCCAAATCTTCGTTCAACATTTTCATAAAGTCGTATTATTCAACAATAAAATTATAAAGCATTTAAAACATAATTACATTAATACTTATTAACATACAAACTTACCTCAGATTTATACGAAGAGAATCGAGCTATCAATCCACTATTTTGTTTTTCCCCAGATCTAATTCAGGACTTCACTTTTCTTGATCTATTGACAAATTAGGGTTGGCCAAAACAAGCTTCTTCCATTGCCATTTTAATCTTCCATTTTGTGTTGAAGAAAGGAATAAGGAAAAAATCTTTTAATTTGGTTTTATTTATTTTATGTTAATTAACTAATTTACTTAATTAACCTTTCAAAATATTACAAATTTCAAATAAACCAATCTCATAAGTGTCCACTAACACACCAATGATCTAATTACCACTTAAGGACCGCCACTTTAAAGTTCAATAGCTATTAGACCCTTTAGCTATTAGAAGCCAACTTTTACACTTTACACGATTTAGTCTATTTTATTGAATTGACCTTTCAAACGATAAAATTTCATAATGAAATTTTCACACAATCATACTATCTTCTTTAGACATTAAAATAATAATAAAATAATTATTTCAACCTCGAATTTGTGGTCCCAAAACCACTATTTCAATTTGACTAAAAATGGGCTATTACATAAATGATTTTAAAATGATTTGAAATTTTACATACTGTTTCTTGGAGCTATTTTAGAGTATAAAAAAATCCCACAAAAAAAAGTGATTAAAAAATACAAAAATAGAATACGAAAAAATAAAAAATAAAAAAATTTATGTGGGTTGAATTTTCGGCTGAAACTTTTTAGATTAGATCTACATTATTTGAGGAGGTTCCAGTTTAAATTTCGTGAGTTTTGGAAATCGGGAACACCTCAAATAAAGATTGTCAAGCTGCTTCGCAATTTTTCGGGTTTTCGGGATTCAACAATTTTCATTAACTCAAAGCCTTAGGTTTTCATTTATTTTCTGCTTTTTATTATTTCTTTATGCATTCTAACACTTTATTTTTTCTTGTTTTGTGCAGATATCCATCAAGGAGGTTGTTAGCAATCTTTGTTAGTGTTTTGGGTGGGTTGAAATCACACTCACTCAGTCAAGGTTTGTGGTCGTGGACATAGACACGTTTCGTAAACAAGGTGTGCACACATACCACCCAAACCATAGGTTAGAAAATGCCGGAATGCCAGAATGCCGAAAAGGTAAAAGTATGACAACAGTTTCCACACGATCGTGCGATCGTGCGTGTGGTGAACCGGGCCCATGAACATGGGCATTAGTCTGTAGAAGCCACCACGAGCGTTCTCGAGGGCTTAGGCCATTTTTTGGGCCAAATGGACCGGAATAGGGCGAGTAGGCCCAATGTGCCTGAGGGCCCTATGTGAGTAAAATTTTTGGTTGGATAGGAATAATGATGACCATGGCGATCACATGGCCAAAGGCAGGTTTGGGCTTAGTGGGCCACACGAGCGTTTGGGCCCACTTGGGCTAAGTATTGGACTTTGGGCCCAATTGTGCCGTTTTGACGATATAAATTATTTGTGTCGCTTGAGGCGACTGTAGACGTTCAAGAAGGTTATAAATGACCAAATACCTATTGTGGTAAAATGATCGTTATGCCCCTGAAGGGAAAACTAACTAAATTGCCACTACAGGTTATATGATTGTTATAGAATGCTATTTATTATATGGTTGCATTCATGTGATATTATGCTGCATGGGGTTAGGTTATGTGATTAGAGGAAGTATTTTGTTCTGGCAACATTGCTGCATATTTCTGGCTATTCGCCTACCTTTCTAGCAGCTCTGCTGCAAATTCTTTTTAGAGCCGCATCGGTACTATTATGTGGTGTGTAGGGATCAGTGGGTTGATACTATATCCCCACATGGTGTGTACGATTGGACGGAGCTGGTGTGTAGAGGCCGGATGGATAGGGTTTTTGCATGCTTGATTATTCTAATTCTATTATGTTTAGGGCTAAGGCCGGCACTGCATTTGTTCTGTAATGGGCTTAGGCCCAGTTGGACATTGCTTCTGAGATGGGCCCAAGCCCACACTGTGCTGATTGATCGCTGTTTGTATTTGGGGTGCACACTGAGTTTTCACAAACTCGCCCAACTGTTTAACTGTGTAGGTATTCCCCATTCATAGATGGTTAGGAGCTACGAGGGACTTGGAGCTGGCCACACATTTAAACTTCCTTGGGATTTTATTTACCTTATTCACTAATTTTCGGGTTGTAATAAGGCATTTCTAATTTCTGGGTTTTAAATTTGGAATCTTATTTATGGGTTTATAATTGCTAAAAGTAGAACACCAATACAAAAACTGTTTTTCAAAATATCACGTTTTCGCAACTGTTTTAAACTAAGTTGCCGCAACAAATAAGGTTTAAAAGGAAATAGCATTTTACAAGAGAATGACTCTTAATCAACCACGTTTTAAAAACAAGCAAACAAAATTTGAGGTTTTAAATTGAAAAAAGTCTTAATTGTAAGAAAGGTGTTCAATAGAAACCTGAGTTTCAAAAAAACACTTCAATGTGACACGTCGGGTTTGAGCCTAACTTCTAGGCCACATATGGGATGTTACAGTGATGGTGTCGTAGATTAAAAGTGTTGCATCATCCGAATCCAAGTTCGTGACAAATTTTCCCAATTTCGTCAAAGACAATTGTGGACCAAGATGAAAAAAAATTATTTCATTTAGGACTAAATATTGGTTTATCCCATCTTAGTAACCTTAATGAAAATATTGTTGCTTTGTTGATTGCAGGATCCATTAGATTATCGTGTCTACAATTCAGAAACATGAATTGCATGAGAAACCTTATCATAACAGGATTATCACTCTTATAAAATTTCTTAACGAAATTTTCACACAATCATATTACAATGCCGTAGATATTAAAATAATAATAAAATAAATATTTTGACCTCGATTTGTGGTCCCAAATCACTATTCGATTTGACCAAAACGGGTTGTTACATTGTGCTCTATTTGTTTCATTGAAAATGGTTTCCAAAAATAGTTTCTACATTTTCCTGTGTTTGTTTCATGTAAAGCAGTTTTGTCAATGGAAAGTAACTCACTAGTAACCAAAAAATAAGCCCTCTTTTTCCTCTAGAATGACTTACCCTCTATGGGTGATTTTATTTTATATAAAATTAACTTTAGTCAAGCTTAATATTATTATATTATTGATAAATTTTATTTTAAAATTAATAAAATATTATAATTTTCAATATTATTAAACGTATATATTTAATTATCTATATCTAACCATATAATAAATTATTAATATAATATAGAAAATAAATTAATAATGGATAACTTTATTCATCGTTTTTTTTTATACAATGCCTAAAACTACTCATAACTCCTCCCCAACCCTTAATATAGGAGAGCATTAATGGCCTTCAACATGCGCGAGCCCAAGGTCTCCTGCATGTTCAACAATGTCGATGGAAATCGAGCTAATTCGACAATTTTATTCATCATTTTCATTTATATATAGAAACCTTAAATAGTTAGATTAAGCCACGTGTTACTTAATTATTTTTCCTATATCAAGTTTGCTGGCAAATTAACGAGCTAATTCCCTTCCAAAAAGAAAAAGAAGTGCTAATTATAGTAAGTAAAACTTGGTCATATTATTTACCCACGCTAATTAAAATAGAAAATGTTTAGTTGGTTGTAATTTGGCCTTACTCTCTATATAAGATGGTTTGAAGCAAAATAAAACACAGAAATCATTCTCTCTTTGAAGTAAATAGAAATAAAGTATGGCTATTCAATTTAATTTTGTTTCATCCATGTTAATACTAGTAATTTTATCCATGTCATCAATCAAGGTCAAGGAGGAGGAGGTGGTGGTGTTATTGATGTTGTTGCAAGGTTTGGTGCAAAGGCATTTAGAAAATGATTTGAGTAAGGTAAGAAAATATCATAGAACTTTATAGTCACAGATAAAAGTATGCATAACTATTTTTCAAATCTCTTATCTTTATATGCATCTTTTCTTTTTATTTGGTTTTAGCCATTGTTGGATGCTTGAAAGAAGCGTGTGCCTCGACATCTCCAAAAATTGTGATTCCTAAAGGGATATATTTTTAAGCACACTACCTTAGATGGTCCTTGCAAGGCTCCTATTGAGCTTCAAGTTGAAGGCTTGTGAAGGCTCTTGCACTCGGTGCTTTCAAGGAGCCTAAATGGATTGCCTTCAATAGAATTGAAAATTTCAAATTGTGCAGCGGAGGAGTTTTCGACTGCCGTGGAACCACCGCTACAAAAGGGAAGGTTGCAAAGGGAATGATTATTGTGGTCAACTTCCTATTGTAAGTTATTTTCTTTTGAGAAGTTATGACTTTTGTTTTATAAATAGAATTAACTAATAATTATTTTTGTTTCGTTCTTGAATTAAATGTAACCTAAGGTTTGATTTTTAACCAACGCAATGATACAAGATATAACTACTAAAGACAAGCAAGCGGCCCACGTTAATGTTCTAGGATGCAAAACATTACTTTGAACATTTCATCAGATTCGCACTTGATTTAAAGCCCAAACACGTATGGGATTCACATCGGAGATCGATGGGGTCAATGTTCTTAACTCGAGATAAAACTGGTGACGATTGTGTTTCAATTGGGGATGGTTCCAAAATTTGGTTATCAATGGAGTAACTTGTGGACCGTGACATGGTATCGCATTGGTAGTCTCGGATTGTATAAAATGAAGAACCCGTTGATGGAGTTATAAGAAAAACTGCACCATAACTAATACATCCAATGGTGCTAGAATCAAAAGTTGGCAGTCTTGAACCCAAGCACTTGTTCGAACATTCACTTTGAGGATATTACCGTGACCAATGTCACTCTCCTATTATAATTGATCGAAATCGCTGTGGAACAAATGCAAAATAAATGTATGTACATATTTATAAAAATCGTAAGAGAGCATAAAGACTTAATCGATCATTGAATCATTATTTTGTTGATGCAGAAGAATCAAAAGTTAAACTAAGCAACATTAGTTTCAAAATATTCACGGCACTTCAAGCTTCTGAAGCTATCAAGATTATTTGTAGCGCTACTTTGCCATGTGAAAATGTGGAACTTGCCGACATTGATATTACGCACGATGGACCGATGGACTGCAGATCACAATGTTCGAATGTGAAGCCTAAAATTAGTGGCAAACAAAATCCACTGCATGTTCCGCCCTATCCCAAAAAAAACCGCCGACCTCTTAATCAATAACATAGGTATAAATTTTTTGATGAGGTTGTAACTCCTATAATTATATTTGTTTTGCAAACAATTTCTTTTTATTTTACATTCTATGTTATTAATAATATTTTCTTAAACTTAATTATTTTTGAAAATACACTTCAACAAAAAATATTGCAATATGATAACATTTTAGGCATTTAGGCTACGATATAATTATTTTGTTTTTATTTATATAAATTTGTTGTTTTCATTTATAAAATTGGCATAATTAAAATTTTAATAATCAATATTTGTACATTGCAGCAATTTAGTTTTGGTTCTAAAATAACCTTTAACTTTGACACCTTGTATACTTTGATTTTTTTTTTTAAGTTTTGTTTTTATGACTCTTGCAACTTAAAAGCTAACAAAATAAATTTATCAATTAAATTTGATCCAAAACATATTAAAATAAAAATCTAAAAATTTTATATAAGAATTTTATCTTTTCTTATTGTTTTAAATTTAACCTTGAATGTTGCAAATAAAAGCAAAAGCGTAAAAATACCAAATTGCACCGTGTAAATGTTAGGGAGTTGAATTTTTTAGAATCAAGATTAAATTGACACAACGTATAAACGATGAGAGCTAAAACTACTATTATGTCAATCTTAAAAGCTGTCAAAGTTTTATAAAATGTTTGGCGATAGAATCCATCAAACTGGTTGAATAAAAAATCGATGGTTTAACCTTTTCAACCACTTGTTCAATTATTGACACTGAATGTAACCATCGCTTTAAAAATTATATAAAATTTTTACATTTTAAATGATGATACCTTGAATTCAAAGACCAAAAGGAATTTAGTTGTCAAATTCAAGTGACAAAATGGATTAAAAAATAAACCTAACAGTAAAATCTTTAAATGATAACAAGATTCTCCAAGCAGTTTTTGGAACAAGGTTGCCAATAGTTATTGGAGGGTCTTATGCTTATGTTATCCCAATAGCCTATATAATAAACGACTACTGAAATCTTACTCAGATCAACTCGAATGCCTTCCATCGAATCAATATGTCCCAAAATGCAACTTCTGAGCCAAAACTCGATTTACTAAATTTAGCAAGCAGCTTGTTTATCTCTCAATGTTTGTAATACAATCCTCAAATGTTCAAGATGCTCAAATTCATCTCGAATAGATCAGAATGTCATCAATGAATACAACAACAAATCTGTCCAAATAGGCTATACTTATGAGATACCTGACCATGTGTCACACATGGCTGAGACACACGCCCGTGTCTCTGCCCGTATGGACAAGAATAGGCTATTTTCCATGATATCTTTCTTACCCAAACGTGCATCACCCTAAACATGTCAAATGGCATATAACTTAGCATCAATAGGCATTCAACAAATCTCAACCACGCTTAAATCATTCTAAATTAATATCAACAATCACAAGGTTCATAAGTATCACCATTAACCAATCCAAAACATACCATTACCACTATCAAAAGTTACCTAAATGGTCAAATGTATATATTCACCTTTTTGCCTAACACATATTCAATATGCCATTTCATTACATACCATTCCACCTTCAAGCATTCACCTAAATGGTCATTTTCAAATATGCATTATTTGCCTAATACTTTGTATGATAATTCATTCTGAAATTCAACCATTTGCTACCTTCATTACAAATTCTCAATAAGGTATTCACAAAGCAAATATAAACCACATGTCAAAGACCATTTGCACATATATATACACAACCAAGTATACCAAAACAAGCCAAATCGCATGGCTATACACATAACCAAAACATTCTCCATTTACAAGCCAAATCAATTGGCTAAATACATTACCAACATATAGGCTATATTAACCACAACTCCTATACATGCCATATAACCTAAATATCCGAAGTTCAAAAGTACCAAAGTAACAGTTGGATAGTGTGGTGAGATCTCCGACGACTCCCAATCCGAGCAAGCTTCAAAATCACTATAAAATATGGAAAATAAACAGAATAAGCTATAAAGCTTAGTAAGCTCGTATAGTTAATAAGTATAACTTACCATTCATTCACCATTTAAGTAATATAAACGTAATATACTATAAATCCATTTAATCACAAGGCTTACATATATTCATTCACATAGTTAATCATGAAGCTCACAAATTTCATAGATTCAATGCTCATATGATTTACGTCCATGCATGTACTAATATGTATCTATCTATTACTCCTCATACCTCGATATACCTGTTGAACCATTTGAAATAATATTAGATACTCGGGAATCTCGCACCCTAAATGCGAATACATGGTCGAAACCATCTCAATCTCATATCTCATATGTCAATGCTCTTTTCAAGCTATCACCAGGTCTGCTCACACAAGATGACGGTCAAGACGTAGCTACATGGTGCTACTCACACAAGCTGACGAGAATCAGCAGCACATGCCAGAAAACTCAGCCACTGGTAGAACATATGGACTAGCACCCAAACAATAAAATTATAAAGCATTTAAAACATAATTACATTAACACTTATTAACATACAAACTTACCTCAGATTTATATGAAGAGAATCGAGCTATCAATCCACTATTTTGTTTTTCCCCTGATCTAATTCCGAACTTCGCTTTTCTTGATCTATTGACAAATTAGGGTTGGCCGAAACAAGCTTCTTCCATTGCCATTTTAATCTTCCATTTTTTTTGTTAAAGAAAGGAATAAGGAAAACATCTTTTAATTTGGTTTTATTTATTTTATGTTAATTAACTAATTTACTTAATTAACCTTTCAATATATTGCAAATTTCAAATAAACCAATCTCATAAGTGTCCACTAACACACCAATGATCTAATAACCACTTAAGGACCGCCACTTTAAAGGTCAATAGCTATTAGACCCTTAAGCTATTAGAAGAAAACTTTTACACTTTACATGATTTAGTCTATTTTATTGAATTGACCTTTCAAACGATAAAATTTCATAATGAAATTTTCACACAATCATATTATCTTCTTTAGACATTAAAATAATAATAAAATAATTATTTCAACCTCAAATTTGTGGTCCCAAAACCACTATTTCAATTTGACTAAAAACGAGAACTGCTTAAATACCAAGCTCCCACCGAAACCATTCCTAGACATGCGCACAGAGGTTGCCACACCACTGGGCCCTCTGAGTTATGGTGAACCGAAGCTACGCACTGTAGGATTCTGCAAGAGGAGGTGAGTCACTAGGATCGCTTAAATACCAAGCTCTTTTGGACCCAATCCTAGACATGCGCATGGGGTTACCACACCACTAGCTCATTGACTTAGCCATAGGTTGGTTCAAAGGTATTAAATCTTATGTGGTTTTGTGTTTGAGTAGTCTAATCCTAGGGTTCAAGTTCCTATCATTCTATTCTACGTTCCATGCCTTTTCTACCCTTAAACAGTTCACAGAATCACACATATAGTTAGGGTACTTACCTGGTGGACTGCGGGTTGGAGACTTAGGTGCCATGCTAGAAGCTGCTTATTTTCCAAGAAAATCCTTTGGCTCGCTTTGAAAACGTTTTGGGCCTTAGCCCACAGGCCGAGAGTTTAAAACTGGCTCGATACCAAATTGAAACACCCACACCCTACCACGAGCCCGAACCGGATCTGGTATGTTCCTAAAATAAACCGGGTTCAAAAGTTTCGATACTTAGAGAAATTTGTAAAATTTTTAGAAAATGTTGTTGTGGATCGGGCTTAGATTGGAAACCCATTTAGTTAAATTTTAAATCCAGCTTTTATTATGGTGACAAATAATTTTAAAGTTAAAAAAAACACTTAACTTTAATCATAATAGTTCGTAACATAATAATTTAAAGTGAAGCGTAATAAGAAAATCCATCGGGCCTTATGGCCTTATTACATCAAATAAAACCCAAAAAAAATGAAATTAAAGGTACTAAACATAAATAAATGAAGTCCAAATTTAAATAGAATCTTCAAATGGATCATGGCCACTCAAGGTCTACCGTCCCAATCAAATCCTTTGTTCATCACCGAAAATATTTCCCACAATAGGGTGAGTCAACTGACTCAATGTGCACACAAGACTAACATTCAACAAATCAGGCATACATGTTCAAATCAAATTCATATAAAAATAAATGATGATGCAACCCAAATCCAAGCCTAATGGTCCATCCATTACACACCGCCAGCATTCGCCACCACAGTGGGGACTACTAAGTCAACCCTCCATCCGCTACACACCATCAAGGCGATCATTGCAATGACGTGCTCATCGCCCATATAATTTGTGTCATAGACACCATATTCAAAATAATGTAACCGGTTACCAAATTCAGATTTTGTAACCGGTTACCATATAACGTTAGTGAGACCAAGTCAACACCTTCATATAACGCTGGTGAGACCGAAGTCAACACCTCTTCCCCTTTCACATAAATCCCGAATGCCCCAAAAATTTATATATCATGCATAACTTACTTAATTTCATATTCATATACATATATTCGCATGTTATAAAATAACATATTTCACAATCCTATCAGAAGTAGGAAACGTACCTGAGTACTTTTGTACCACTTTAGGGAACTTAGCCATATTCACTTACTTTAGTATAATCATATAATAAAAATAATTGCCATATGAAATATTGAAAGTTAGTGTGCGTGCACACCTGATTTGCTTAATAGGTTCCTTGAGATCTCGAAAATCCCGATCTAACTTTAGATCTATTAACCCCTATATTCGGCCATCATATTAATAAACCTATTTGGCTTAAAACAAAACCAAATCCTAGTAGGATTTGTAAAAAAGACTCACCTTTGCCGATTTGGTGTTTATTCAAATCCCGAAAGTTTGGTTTTTCCTTTACTTGATATTCGGCCAACCCTAAATCTCAATATGGGTTAGTTTTTGGCTTTTTAATAATTAAAGAACTTGATCAAGCCTTGGCCGAATACTCTTAGATGCTTACCTTATGGACTTTAAATCCCGAAAACTTCACCTTCTTCTTCCTTGGAATCGGCCAAATCCTAAATCTGAATATGGGTTAGTTTTTGGTTAATTCGATTTGAATATCTAAGATTTGGCCTTGGCCGAATGAACTCACTTATCTTGGATTCTTGATCCTTCTATTTGATGATGGTAGAAACCTAAGAGATCATGGTAGATTCTACCATGAACAAGAATAGGATTAGTACCAATTTTGGTAAAAGAAAAGAATAGAAGTTGATTGACCACAGATCTTACCCTTTTGATGTTGTAGTTGATTGCTCCTTTACTTAGAATCAAATAAAGATTCGGCTTTGACAAGAGAAACGGAGAAAAAATAGAAAAGAGAGGATGGTTTCTTGCTTAAGGAAAATTCGTGAGAGAGGGGAGAGAGTTAGCAAAATTTCGGCAAGGCTAGAATGGATGAGAGAATAGTCTCAATTTTCCTCTTTTAAGCGAAATTGCTAGACCAAGAGTCCATAACTTGGCCACTACTCCCCACAAGTGATAATTTTATCTCCATTAATTATCACCTAATTAAATTAAAAGTATTTAATCCATCCTTTAACTCCTCATTTATCTTAGTAAAAGAAAATCTTTTATTTATCATATATTTATGGAATTAAAACTCCTCTAATTCTAGATGCTTGTGCCGTCCAACCTCTTAGCCTTGGAAGCAAAATAAAACCTTTATTATTTTCTTTCCAAGTGACTCGAACTCAGGCCATTTCCATAAACTTTAAGTGACACCTTCAGGCCACTTTTCCAAGCCCGATTGTGTGTCAAATTTCACCAACTTTTTCTTTTAAGGCCCTCTTGCCCTTATTTCCTATTTTGGGCTTTAAAATTTGTCATTCCGGCCTTATTTCTAAGTTTCCTAAAATTTTTGATCGGCTCTATAACTTGCCATTTTTCTTACATCTTCAGGTTTCCAAAATGTTCAAGTTTCCAAAATGTTCAGGTTTCCAAAATGTTCAGGTTTCCAAAATGTTTAGGTTTCCAAAATGTTCAGGTTTCCAAAATGTTTAGGTTTCCATTTTCATGCATTTCCAGGTTTCCAAAAATATCAAAATTGTCATTTCATACAATCAAACCGAAAATGCATAGGCCCTATTCAGATGTTACGCTTCTACCCCTTAAACAAAATTTCGTCCCCAAATTTCCTAACTAAAATAGTTGAGGGTATTGTCGTCTCATCGTCTCTTCCGCTCCCACGAAGCCTCTTCTGATCCATGATTGCGCCATAACACTTTGACTAGAGGTACAGACTTCCTTCGTAATACTTTCACATCACGATCCAAGATCCGGATCGGTTCTTCCTCGTCACGATAAGTCCGCCTTAGCTCCACTTCTTCAACAGATACCACATGATGATCCGATCGATAGCGACGTAACATGGACACATGAAATACGTCGTGCATCTCGCCGCAATTCGTGGCAACTCTAATTGGTATGCCACCGCCCAACTCGCTTCAAGATTTGATAGGGCCCTACAAACCTTGGGCTTAACTTCCTTTGCGATCGAACCTCATAACCTTCTTCCAAGGCGAGACTTTTAGGAATACTTGGTCTCCCACTTCAAACTCTATTTCCTTTCGCTTAAGGTCCGCGTATGACTTCTTCCTATCAAAGGCTTCCTTCAACCGTGCCCGAATTAACTCAACCTTCTCTTCGTTTACGCCACCAACTCGGACCCAAAACTCTGCGTTCTCCTAACTCGGTCCAACAAGTAGGTGTTCTACACTTCCTTCCATACAATGCTTCAGATGGTGCCATCCGAATGTTGGCTTGATAGTGTTGTTGTAGGCGAATTCAGCTAAAGGCAAGTAATCTTCCCAACTTCCTCGAAAATCCATTACACAACCTCTCGACATATCCTCCAACACTTGTATAACCTGCTCAGATCGCCTGTCGATTGTGGATGAAAAGTCAGAGTGAAGTCTAGCTTAGTGCCTAAAGCTTGATGAAGTGCCTTCCAAAATCGAGATGTAAACCTTGGGTCTCTATCGAGATGATCGACATTGGTACTCCATGTAATCTCACAATTTCGCCACATACAACTTAGCCAACTTCCAAGAGAATAATCCATTTCGACGGGATAAAGTGTGCGGACTTGGTCAAACGGTCCACTATCACCCATACCGAGTCCTTCTTAGTAGGCGTAAGGGAAGCCCACTAACGAAGTCCATGGTAATTCTCTCCCACTTCCATTGGGGAATCTCGATTGGTTGAAGCAATCTCGATGGGACTTGGTGTTCACTTAACTTGTCGACACGCCAAACATTTCCCCACAAATTTAGTCACCTCTCGCTTCGTGTCGACCACCAAAATCGTTTCTCTCAGATCTCTATATGACTTGATACCTCCGGATGCATAGCATAAGGGCTACCATGCGCTTCTCAAGAATTCTTTGTCTCACTCGTTATCTTCTAAGATACGACCTTTCCTTGTAGCACAATACTCCTTCATCATTGATGCCATAGTCCTTTAATCCCCTTGTTGATTTGTCGCAACATAGTACTTAAGTCGTTATCACCAATTGTCCCTCTTTCACTTCCTTCAGCCATGTGGGCCTGACTTGTAACTCTGCCAACAGACTTCCATCATCATACAGACTTAAGTGAGCGAACAAAGCCCGTATATCCGATACAACCTTCCGACTTAGGGCATCGGCTACTACATTCGCCTTGCCCGGATGATACTCTATTGAACAATGTAGTCCTTCAAGAATTCCACCCACCTTCGTTGCCTCAAGTTCAACTCCTTCGAGTTAATAAATACTTAAGGCTCTTGTGGTGCGTGTAGATAATCGACCTTTTCTATAAAGGTAGTGCCTCCAAACCTTAAGGGCGAAAACCATCGCTGCTAGCTCTAAGTCATGAGTTGGGTAGTTAACCTCATGCGGCCTTAGCTGCCGTGATGCATAAGCAACCACTTTGCCCTCTTGCATTAACACACAACCTAACCCCGTATGCAAAGCGTCACAGTACACCACAAATTCTTTTCTTGCCTCCGATGAATTAACACTGGGCTTCCACAACACTCTTTTAAGCTTTTCAAAGCTCTCCTGCCGCTTATTCGTCCATTCAAGGGTACTTCCTTCCTTAGCAACTTGGTTAAAGCGCGCTATTGACGAGAATCCTTCCACAAACCTTTCAGAATAGCCCGCCAAGCCTAAGAAACTTGATTTCACCACGCACCTAGGTGGTTTCCAATCCAACACCGCTTCGATCTTCCTAGGGTCCACTCTTATTCCTTCTGCGGATACCACATGCCCTAAGAATGCCACCTCCTAAGCCAAAATTCGCACTTTTTGAATTTGGCATGAGCTCTTCTCCTTAACACTTCCAACATGACTCGGAGATGCTCATCATGCTCCTCCTCCAACTTTGAATACACCAAAATATCATCGATGAACACTACGACGAACCTATCCAAGTAGGGTTGGAAAACCCGATTCATCATGTCCATGAATGCTACCGAGCGTTTGTCAACCCAAATGGCATCACTACAAACTCAAGTGGCCATATCTTGTCCTAAAAGTGGTCTTCGGATATCGGCCTCCTTCACCTTCAATCGATGGTATCCCGATCAGAATCGATCTTCGAAAACACTGCGGCTCCCTTCAGCTGATCGAACAAGTCATCGATCCTTGGCAAGTGATACTTGTTCTTAATGGTCAGCTTATTCAACTGACGGTAGTCTATTTACATACGCATAGTTCCGTCTTTCTTCTTCACAAATAAGACCGGTGCTCCCCACGGAGACACACTGGGTCGGATGAACCCATGATCCAACAGTTCTTGTATCTGAGCCTTGAGCTCCACTAACTCCTTTGGTGCCATTCGGTATGGAGCGATTGACACAGGAGCTGTCCCCGATAGCAAATCAATCCCAAATTCCACCTCCCTATCTAGGGGTATTCCGTAACTCCTCCGAAACACATCCACGAAGTCCCTTACCGCCTTAACTCCATTAATACCTTCCTCCTTTCCACCTATCGCACTTACTTAAAGCTAAGAACGCCGCAACCTTTCTTAACCATCTTCTCGACCTTCAAAGGTGAAACTACATTAGACAAGTAGTTCCTCCTTTCTCCGATCATTACTACCAATTCATCCTTCGGTTCTTAGTTCCATACGCTTAGCAGCACAATCCAACACGACTTGGTGTTCTACTAACCAATCCATTCCGAGTATAAGCTCAAACTCTCGAAGGGTAACTCCATTAAGTCCGCCGAAAGTTCACTCCTCGAATCTCTGGGGTACATTCTGAAAGATCTTGTCTACCACTATAGTTTGGCCTAATGGGCTTACTACAGTCATCTGCCTATCAGAAAGTTTAGAGTCTAGGCCTAGTGTTTCCACTACACTACTTGCAACATAGGAATGGGTCGAGCCCACATCAATCAAAGAAAAGTAGGGTTTGTCAAAAATAAAGAACGTATCGGTTATAACATCCGGCGCGTCTCCATCTTCCCTTCGACGAACCGCATAAACCAAACCCGGTTGTCTTGCATTGGCATTAGCATTAGTGCCTCGACCCTATGTTCCACGGCCTCTGCCAGAACCACCACCTCGGTTACTCGAACCACGACCCCGTTGAGGCTGCTGTCTGCTTCTACCGGTCTGGCTAGTATTCTGAACTGCCGATCGGCTCTCATCTGATTGTTTGGCACAATCCTTAAGCATATGGTCCTTGGACCCACACTTGAAACATCCTCCCGTCTTTCTCCAACACTCTCCCGGATGCTTCTTCCCACAATGCTCACAAGGGCGAATCGCCCAATTGCATCAAATTTGTTGATTTCGTGGCCCATCAACCCTAGGCCTTTTGTAACCTTTTCCAGATGGCCCAAATCCTCTTTTGGCCTTATTCTTATCCACGGTCTGCTTGGTAGCATCCTTAATCCCCTCGGCCACCTTGGCCTTTTCCACCAAAGCCGAGAATTCTCGCTTTTGATGCAGCATATCAGCAGCCTCGGTCGTCTCTCATCTGTTCTCAAACGGACATTGTTCATGCTCAGTTGCCACTACCCCTCGAGCATAGCGGCTCAATCTCAAGAATTTCACCTCATATTCTACGACAGACTTACTCCCTTGTACCAACCCTAGAAAAGCCTTCCTTTGCTCATCTCAGATACCGGTTCCCACATACTTCTTTTGAAAGGCCTCTTTAACATACTCCTGTGTCAAATTTTGGTTGTAGTACCATCACGAGCAGCTTAACCACCATCGATACGCTTCATCGCAGAATAACGCCACCATCCCTTTCAACTTTTCCTCCGAGTCGTCAAGCTCATCCATGATACGCTCCGTTGCTTCACCAAGATTTCACCATCTTGGGTGCCACATTAGATACTCCTCGAAACATTTCTGCTCCATTAGCTCGGAGCCGTTCAGGTACTGGCTTACGATTTCCTAAATTTCCTCCTGCACCTGCCACCAATTCCAAAACTCGCAAAGATGACTGCGACACAAGATCTTCCTCCGTTCGAGCTCACGCTCAACATTAACAGCTAGGGGTGGTGGTGGTGGCGGTGGCATTTCATTGTCGGACCCTTGACCCGACCTAACGGGTTCCAAGACGGTCATCCTTCCTCTTCTCGACCCACGACCACGCCCTCTAGAGCTCATTTTCTAACGTCGAGATCCGATTAAGAAATTTTTATGAATTAGTCATTGTTCCACTTATTTACCAAATAAGGAGTTTTATGAAAAGGATTTAAGAGTGGTTCTTTCAGATCATACAAACAAACAGTCTTTTCCATTCATTCATTCATCCATCAAACAAGTATGAACTTCCGCTCATTCGGAGAAACGTTGTAGTTTTTGTTGTTGTTGATGTTGTTTTCCACTACCCGGTATTTTCGTAATTTTATCCTATAGGGGTATTTTCGTAATTTGTCAAAATAAGGTTCCTTGGTGATTTTGTCAAAAATTATTTTGGAAATTCCAAAATCTCGTGGTAATTTGGAAAAATTTTGAAACCGAGGGTATTTGGTAATTTTTGACCTCGTGGGTATTTTGGTAATTTTCACAAATCGTGGTAAATTTGTAAAATTTAATAAATTTGGGGTATTTCAAAAGTTGTAAAACTTTGAGGGTTCTTTTCAAAATGGTTCCTTCAAAATGGGGATGTTGCAAAAATTTTGGAAATCGTGGTCATTTTGGTAATTTTGTAAGTTAGGGGCAAATTTGTAATTTTTCCAAAATCATGGTATTTTGATATTTAACAAATTAGGGTTTTTGAATGTTTATGAAATCATGAAATTTTGGTAAAGTTGTTGAGTAGTTGAACATTTTACAAACCAGGGGCATTTTGGTAATTTTACTGCTAAGGGCATTTTTGTAATTTTCGCAAATCAGGAGTTTTTCAGAAAATGTTATAAAAATAATTTTCTCAGATCTAAAATAAAGTTTTAAAGGTTTGAAAAACTAGGGTTTGTTGTTTTGTTCTCTCTTCTTTTTTTTCTTCTCTTTTTTTTTTTTAAAACATGGCTGGTTCCCTTTCGGGTTTTAGTCATTATGTTTAGCCTATGACCGAGCCCTCTTGGTCAGGGTGAACCAAAGCTACGCACTAGGCAGGATTCGTGTGGAGAGAAGGTGAGTCACGCGGACTGCTTAAATACCAAGCTCCCACCGAAACCATTCCTAGACATGCGCACAGAGGTTGCCACACCACTGGGCCCTCTGAGTTATGGTGAACCGAAGCTACGCACCAGGTAGGATTCCTGCGAAGAGGAGGTGAGTCACTTGGACTGCTTAAAGACCAAGCTCTTCGCACTCCAATCCTAGACATGCGTACAGGGGTTACCACACCACTAGCTCAGTGACTTAGCCATAGGTTGGTTCAGTGTATTAAATCTTATGTGGTTTTGTGTTTGAGTAGTCTAATCCTAGGGTTCAAGTTCCTATCATTCTATTCTACATTCCATGCCTTTTCTACCCTTAAACAGTTCACAGAATCACACATATAGTTAGGGTACTTACCTGGTGGACTGCGGGTCGGAGACTTAGTTGCCATGCCAGAAGCCTGCTTATTTTCCAAGAAAATCCTTTGGCTCGCTTTGAAAACATTTTGGGCCTTAGCCCACAGGCCGAGAGTTTAAAACTGGGCTCTGATACCAAATTGAAACACCCCACACCCGGCCCATGAGCCTGAACCGGATCTGGTATGTTCCTAAAATAAACTGGGTTCAAAAAGTTTCGATACTTAGAGAAATTTGTAAAATTTTTAGAAAATGTTGTTGTGGATCGTGCTTAGATTGGAAACCCATTTAGTTAAATTTTTAAATCCAGTTTTATTAGGGTGACAAATAATTTTTAAGGTTTTAAAAAAACACTTAACTTTAATCATAATAGTTCGTAACATAATAATTTAAAGTGAAGCAGAATAAGAAAATCCACTAGGCCTTATGGCCTTATTACATCAAATAAAACCCAAAAAAAATGAAATTAAAGGTACTAAACATAAATAAATGAAGTCCAAATTTAAATAGAATCTTCAAATGGATCATGGCCACCTCAAGGTCTACCGTCCGGTTCACACCTTTGTTCATAACTCAAAATATTTCCCACAATGGGGTGAGTCAACTGACTCAATGTGCACACAAGACTAACATTCAACAAATCAGCATACATGTTCAAATCAAATTCATATAAAATAAATGATGATGCAACCCAAACCCAAGCCTAATGGTCCATCCGCTACACACCGCCTGCATTCGCCAACACACAGTGTGGGACTACTAAGTCAACCCTTTATCCGCTACACACCATCGAAGGCAATCATTGCAATCGACGTGCTCATCGCCTATATAATTTGTGTCATAGACACCATATTCAAAATAATGTAACCGGTTACCAAATTGATTTTGTAACCGGTTATCAGATAACGTTGGTGAGACCGAAGTCAACACCTTCATATAACGTTGGTGAGACCGAAGTTAACACCTCTTCCCCTTTCACATAAATCCCGAATGCCCCAAAAATTTATATATCATGCATAACTTACTTAATTTCATATTCATATACATATATTCGCATGTTATAAAATAACATATTTCACAATCCTATCAGAAGTAGGAAACGTACCTGAGTACTTTTGTACCACTTTAGGGTACTTAGCCATATTCACTTACTTTAGTATAATCATATAATAAAAATAATTACCATATGAAATATCGAAAGTTAGTGTGCGTACACACCTGATTTGCTTAATAGGTTCCTTAAGATCTCGAAAATCCCGATCTAACTTTAGATCTATTAACCCCTATATTCGGCCATCATATTAATAAACCTATTTGGCTTAAAACAAAACCAAATCCTAGTAGGATTTGTAAAAAAGACTCACCTTTGCCGATTTGGTGTTTATTCAAATCCCGAAAGTTTGGTTTTTCCTTTACCTGATATTCGGCCAACCCTAAATCTCAATATGGGTTAGTTTTTGGCTTTTTAATAATTAAAGAACTTGATCAAGCCTTGGCCGAATACTCTTAGATGCTTACCTTATGGACTTTAAATCCCGAAAACTTCAACTTCTTCTTCCTTGGAATCGGCCAAATCCTAAATCTCAATATGGGTTAGTTTTTGATTAATTCAATTTGAATATCTAAGATTTGGCCTTGGCCGAATGAACTCACTTACCTTGGATTCTTGATCCTTCTATTTGATGATGGTAGAAACCTAAGAGATCATGGTAGATTCGGCCATGAACAAGAATAGGGATTAGTAACCGAATTTTGGTAAAAAGAAAAGAATAGAAGTTGATTGACCACAGATCTTACCCTTTTTGATGTTGTAGTTGATTGCTCCTTTACTTAGAATCAAATAAAGATTCGGCTTTGACAGTAGAAACGGAGAAGAAAATAGAAAAAGAGAGGATGGTTTCTTGCTTAAGGAAAATTAAAGAGAGGGGAGAGAGTTAGCAAAATTTTGGCAAGGCTAGAATGGATGAGAGAATAGTCTCAATTTTCCTCTTTTAACTGAAATTGCTAGACCAAGAGTCCATAACTTGGCCACTACTCCCCACAAGTGATAATTTTATCTCCATTAATTATCACCTAATTAAATTAAAAGTATTTAATCCATCCTTTAACTCCTCATTTATCTTAGTAAAAGAAAATCCTTTATTTATCATATATTTATGGAATTAAAACTCCTCTAATTCTAGATGCTTGTGCCGTCCAACCTCTTAGCCTTGGAAGCAAAATAAAACCTTTATTATGTGCTTTCCAAGTGACTCGAACTCAGGCCATTTCCATAAACTTTAAGTGACACCTTCAGGCCACTTTTCCAAGCCCGATTGTGTGTCAAATTTCACCAACTTTTTCTTTTAAGGCCCTCTTGCCCTTATTTCCTATTTTGGGCTTTAAAATTTGTCATTCCGCCTTATTTCTAAGTTTCCTAAAATTTTGATCGGCTCAGAACTTGCCATTTTTCTTACATCTTCGTGTTTCCAAAATGTTCAAGTTTCCAAAATGTTCGAGTTTCCAAAATGTTCGTGTTTCCAAAATGTTTAGGTTTCCATTTTCATGCATTTCGTGTTTCCAAAAATATCAAAAATTTATTCTTAGTGCTTAAACTTGTCATTTCATACAATCAAACTGAAAATGCATAGGCCCTATTCAGGATGTTACATATGTAGTTTTCGCAATCCACAGATATTGATGGGATTAATTCTTAACTTTCGGCTAAAATAAGGGAAAAGACTGAAGATCGAATAATCATGGATCTTACCTTTACTTGAAGAAATCGACAACACCTATTCTTAAAACTCCTCAAGGATATTTGGCTATGGCCTTGATGTGGATCACAATTTCGACTCTTATGGCTTAATGAGAAATAGGCTAATGGTCTACTTGTGTTGTCGGTTTTGTCAAAATAAAAGAGAGGGGAAAGAGTCCCTTGAGAATTTGGCAATGGCTATTTTAGAGAGAAGAGGAATTCGGCTTGACAAAAGAAAAGAAAAGAACAAGGCTATAAGGTTCGGTTAATCAAAAGAAAGAAAGGTAGTGGCTTTGATGAGAAAGAAAAGAAAACGAGAAAGAAGCTTAATTGCTTTGTAAAGGTTCGGCTAGAGAAAGGGACGAAAAGAAAGCAAAGTAAAAATATGGACACTTCTTGCTAAGAATTTCGGCACAAATGAAAAAGATGAGAAGAGAATGAGTTTTCGGCTAACACTCAAACACTAGCCTTTCCTACCTTTTCTTTTTATCTCTTCACTTAAAATTATTAAGAATAATCCACCACTTATCCATCTATTTGCCGAATTTTAACAAAAATAAAACACCTCCATTTTAGTGCCTTAATACCGTCCACTTCTACCTATCTTGTAGCAAAAATAAAACTTCTTTTTGCTTTCCTTGTGGCTCGAACACAAGCCCAATTGTATGTCAAACTCCCTCTACTAATTTTATTAAGGCAACCTTGTTTTAGTTTCCTCTTTTAAACTTAACATTTCTAAAACATTTCCTTACATTTCCAAGTTTCCAAAAATGTTCACTTTCCTCTTTTAAACTTAACATTTCCAAGTTTCCAAAAATGTTCACTTTCCTCTTTTAAACTTAACATTTCCAAGTTTCCAAAAATGTTCACCATACATTCATAATACATAAGTCATGTCATTTCGTATAATTAAATCAAAAATGCATAGGCCCATTTTCAGGATGTTAAGTTCTACCCCCTTAAAAATAATTTCGTCCTCGAAATTACTTACTAGCAAACAATCATACAATCTAACTCACCACACTACGCTATTGCTGCACACTCTGATCTTAATAAAACTAACACATTTCCTATGCACAATTCCAAAGTTCACATCCAAGGTTTCATACCATTCACTAGCAATACAAGAACGAACTAGCTCTATAATAAATAAGGCAATAAAGGCATTTCGAAAATAAGAAACTTACTCGTTCTCACATCTGGCACATCACTCTCCTTGCGTCGGCCGCCTGTATAAACCAACCTTCACTGCCTTGCATCTGAACCTTCAGCACCTCTGCTTGGTGCTCCACGACCACGGCCGAAACCATTTCCTCCATGGTTCGGACCACAACCCCGCTGAGGCTGCTGTCCTCCTCTACCAGCCTGATTAGCATTCTGAGCTACTGGTTGCTTTTCATTTGGTCTCTTTGGACAGTCCTTGATCATATGGTCCCTTGACCCACACTTAAAACATCCTCCCGTCTTTTCCCAACATTCATCTAAGTGCTTCTTCCCACATTGTTCACAAGTAGGGTACTGCCCTCCAGTATCAGCTTGCTGACCTCGCGGCCCTTCAACTCTAGGCCTCTTTTGCTCATTCCTGGATGGCCTTGACGATCCAAATTCTCTCTTCTGCCTATTTCGATCGGAGTTCTCCCCCACGGACTCCTTAATACCCTCGACCACTTTGGCCTTTTCCACTAATACAGTAAACTTCCGCTCCTGTTGCGGGGCTATCAATAACCTTAGGTCATCTCTTAGTCCTTCTTCAAACCAGACACACCGCTCATGCTCAGTAGAAACTATGCCTCGAGCATAATGGCTCAGCCTTAAGAATTTGGCTTCATACTCAGCTACGGACTTGTTTCCTTGAACTAGTCCTAGAAAAGCCTTTCATTGGGCATCAATATAATGAGTGCCAACATACTTCTTCTGGTATGCTTATTTAGCATACTCCCACGTGAGTTCCTCAGCTGTAGCACCATCCCGCACCATGAGCCACCATTGATATGACTCATCGCGGAGAAGCGACACCAACCCATTCAGCTTTTCCTCGTTAGTTAAGTCGAGCTCATCCATAATCCGCTCAGTCGCCTCCAACCAATACTCAGCGGTATTGGGTGCTACACCTGATATACCACGGAACACTTCAGCTCCGTTGGCTCAGAGTCGCTCAGGTACCGACTTTCGAGCTCTCGCTACCCTTTCCAAGACCCGCAGTATCACTTATGACACTGCGTCATCCCCCGTCTGGTCCTGATATTCCACATTAGCAGTTGGGGGTGGTGGTGGCATTTCATTCTGAGATCCTTGACCCGATCTAACGGGTTCTGACACAGTTATTCTTCCTCTACCGCGTCCATGACGACCGCATCCTCTAGAACTCATATCTAACGACGCGCTTTAATCTGATTAAGAAATTTTATGAATTAGCCTTTATTCCACTGATTAACCGCGAAGAAGTTTTACGAAAAGAATTTTAGGAGTGGTTCTTTCGTATTCATACATGCACACAGTCTTTACATTCGTACATCCATCAATCAATTATGAACTTTCGTTCATTCAGAGAAATGTTGTAGTTTTCGTTGTTGTTATTTTTCCACTACCTAGGGGTATTTTCGTAATTTGCCCTACAGGGGTATTTTTGTAATTTGTCAAAATAAGGTTCCTTGGTGATTTTGTCAATAAGGGTATTTTGGTAATTTTTGAAATCCCGGGGGTATTTTGGAAATTTTCAAATTACAGGGGTATTTCAGTAATAAACCAGGGTAAATTTATAAATCTTAATAAATCAAGGATATTTTGGAATTTACAAAACTTGAGGGTTGTTTTTGAGAATTTATTTTCCAAATCAGTGTTGTTGCAAAAAGTTTTTTGAAGATTGGGGGTCATTCTGGTAATTTTGTAACTCGGGGGTATTTCGATAATTTGCAAGGTAGGGGTAATTTCGTAAATTTTTTCCAGATATTTTGTAAATTTAGGGTTCCTTTAAGCAAAGTAGTGAAATTTTGATAAGAACGTGGGTATTTGGAAATTTCATAAACCAAGGGCATTTTGTAATTTTACCACTAGGGGTATTTTAGTAAATTTGTAAATCGAAATATTTCGGAAAATTTATAAAATAATCTTTTCAAATCAAGAGGGTAATTTTGAAATTTGAAAACTAGGGTTTCCATAAAAATACGGCTAGTCCCTTTCGGGTTTTAGTTAGGGGTTTAGCCCGTGTATAAGTCTTCTTAGTTAGGGTGAACCGAGGCTATGCACCAGGTAGGATTCGAGTGGAGAGGAGGTAGGACTACTTAAATACCAAGCTCTTACTGAATCCACTCCTAGACATGCGCACAATAGTTACCACACCCTAGCTCGGCGACTTAATCACATGTTTGTCTAATGGTCCTTAAGTCTTATGTACTTGTGTTTTTGAGTAGACTAGTCCAAGGGTTCAACAGATCCTAGTTCACTAATCTACGTTGCCATAAAAGCCCATACATTTCACATATTCAAATCACTTGAAGTCAAGTACTTACCGGTGGATCATGGTTTGAGACTTAGGTGCCATGCCGTAAAACCCGAAAATTTTTTCGTAAAATTCCTTTTTGGGCTACATTTTGAAAATGTTTTAGGCCTTAAACCACAGGCCGAGTGTTTAATACTGGGCTCTGATACCAAATTGAAACACCCCAAACCCGGCCCATGAGCCTTGACCAAATCTGGTACGTTCCCCAGTGTAAACCATTTCAAATTCTTTTGTTACTTTGGAAAATCTAGGTTTTTGAAAGAACGATTGTTTTTGGGTTGGACTCGAGTTAAAAATAAGTTTATTTTATATTGGAAACCCCTTTAGGTTGGGCGACAAAAACACTTAGGAATTAATTTAAAATAAATTTATTTAGTCTTTAATTCATAAAAATTTTCGTAACATAATACTTTAAAAGTAAAATAAAATAAAATAGTTCACTATGGCCTTATTACATCAAATAAATCCAAATAATTGGAAGTACTTAATTAAAAATCAAAGTCTGAATCATCAAATTTCTTGTTGTGCATGGCCACCTTTAAGCTCCCGCCGACCCAGGTCCATTACTGATCATCACCTGAAAAATGTTCCCACAACGGGTTGAGTCAAACAGACTCAATGTGTACACAAACACTATGTCCAAATAGATTTAGGCATATTATCACATCACATACATTATCATATAGAAGATATAAAATAATGATGCAACTCGAACCCAAACCTATATGCCATCCGCTACACATCACCCGTACCATCCTACACACCGTGGGGACTACTAAGTCAACCCTCCATCCGCTACACACCATCGAAGGTAGTCGCTGCAGTCGACGTGCTCATTGTAAAATTCATGGTCTTAGGTAAAATTCATGGTCTTAGGTCACCACATTCAGATATCATGGTCTTAGGTCACCACATTCACTTCCCCTTTTCATATAACCCATATGCCCCATATCATACATATCATGCATTAACATGCCAAATTCTTATTTCACATTCTTATAATGTTATATGTGTGTCGTAACAGATATTTAACATAATCCTAGTAGGAGTAGGAAACGTACCTAAGTACTTTGTACCATGACATGGTACCTTAGCCATATTCACATTCTTATACACATACTTATATTAAACATTGCCATAAAACTTATTAAGAAATAGTGTGGGGTACACACCTGATTTACTTAGTGCTTTAATGAAGATCCCGAAAATCCCGATCTAAGCTTTAGATCCTTAACTGCCTATATTCGGCCAACATATAGTTAATTTGCTAAGGCCCATTCGGCCATGAAACCAAATCCTACTAGGATTATAACTCAACACTTACCTTGGTGCTGATTTGCTTATCACTCAAATCCCGAAAACTTTGTTATAATCCTCCTTGTATTTGGCCAAGCACTAGATCTCTACATAGGTTAGTTTCGGCTTTTTAACATGTAAGAAATAGATCTTAGTATCAATACAGGCCTCGGCCGAATGTTCATATGGACTTACCTTATGGATCTAAATCCCGAAAACACCTCTTAACTGTGGAGATGTCGAAATACCTATGGCCACATGTTAGATCCAATTTTCCAATCATTAACTCACAATAGAATGGCCTATGGTCGAATGTCTTAAGCTCTTACCTTAGATCCTATAAGTCCCGAAATGTCCTTCTCCTTTGTAGTCGACAATGGCGCATAAATCCCGAAAGATCCTATATAGTTTTGGCAATCCACGATATTGATGGGATTAATTCTTAACTTTCGGCTAAAATAAGGGAAAAGACTGAAGATCGAATAATCATGGATCTTACCTTTACTTGAAGAAATCGACATCACCTATGCTTAAAACTCCTCGAGGATATTCGGCTATGGCCTTGATGTGGATCACAATTTTGGCTCTTAATGCTTAATGAGAAATCGGCTAATGGTCTACTTGTGTTGTCAGTTTTGTCAAAATAAAAGAGAGGGGAAAGAGTCCCTTGAGAATTCGGCAATGGCTATTTTAGAGAGAAGTGGAATTCGGCTTGACAAAAGAAAAGAAAAAGAACAAGGCTATAAGGTTCGATTAATCAAAAGAAAGAATGGTGGTGGCTTTGATGAGAAAGAAAAGAAAACGAGAAAGAGGCTTAATTGCTTTGTAAAGGTTCGGGTAGAGAAAGAGATGAAAAGAAAACAAAGTAAAAAAGATGGACACTTCTTGCTAAGAATTTCGGCACAAATGAAAAAGATGAGAAGAGAATGAGTTTTCGGCTAACACTCAAACACTAGCCTTTCCTAGCTTTTCTCTTTATCTCTTCACTTAAAATTATTAAGAATAATCCACCACTTATCCATCTATTTGCCAAATTTTAACTAAAATAAAACACCTCCCTTTTAGTGCCTTAATGTCGTCCACTTCTACCTATCTTGTAGCAAAAATAAAATTATTTTTTGCTTTCCTTGTGGCTCGAACACAAGCCCAATTGAATGTCAAATTCCCTCTACTAATTTTCTTAAGGCTACCTTGTTTTAGTTTCCTCTTTTAAACTTAACATTTCTAAAACATTTCATTACATTTCCAAGTTTCCAAAAATGTTCACTTTCCTCTTTTAAACTTAACATTTCCAAGTTTCCAAAAATGTTCACTTTCCTCTTTTAAACTTAACATTTCCAAGTTTCCAAAAATGTTCACCATACATTCATAACACATAAGACATGCCATTTCGTATAATTAAATCAAAAATGCATAGGCCCATTTTCAGGATGTTACAAATACCACCCAAACCGTAGGTCAGAAAATGCCGGAATGCCAGAATGCCGAAAAGCTGAAAGTACGACAATGGTTTCCACACGAGCGTGCGATCGTGCATGTGATGAACCGGGCCCATGAACATGGACATTAGTCTGTAGAAGCCACCACGAGCGTTCTCGAGGGCTTAGGCCATTTTTTGGGCCAAATAGACCGGAATGGGGCGAGTGGGCCCAATGTGCCTGGGGCCCTATGCGAGTAAAATTTTTTGGTTGGATAGGAAATAATGAGCCGGGCATGGCGATCACATGGCCAAAGGCAGTTTTGGGCTTAGTGGGCCACACGAGCGTTTGGGCCCACTTGTGCTGAGTATTGGACTTTGGGCCCAATTGTGCCGTTTTGACGATATATATTATCTGTGCCGCTTGAGGCGACTGTAGACATTCGAGAAGGTTGTAAAATGACCAAAATACCCCATTGTGGTAAAATGATCATTCTTGCCATTGAAGGAAAACTAACTAAAATGCCCCTGCAGGTTATATGATTGTTATAGAATGTTATTTATTATATGGTTGCATTCATGTGATATTATGCTACATGGGGTTAGGTTATGTGATTAGAGGAAGTATTCTGTTCTGGCAACACTGCTGCATATTTCTGGCTATTAGCCTACCTTTCTAGCAGCTCTACTGTAAATTCTGTTTAGTGCCACATCGGTACTATTATGTGGTTTGTAGGGATCAGTGGGTTGATACTATATCCCCACATGGTGTGTATGATTGGACAGAGCTGTTGTGTAGAGGCCGAATGGATAGGGTTTTTGCATGCTTGATTATTCTGATTCTATTATGTTTAGGGTTAAGGCCCACTTTTGCATTTGTTACAGAATGGGCTTAGCCCGCTTGGACATTGCTTACGAGATGGGCCCAGCCCACACCGTGTAGATTGATCTTGTTTGTATTTGGGGTGCACACTGAGAAGCCAGAACTCGCCTAACCTGCTTAACTGTGCGGTATTCCCCATACATAGATGGTTAGAGCTACGAGGGACTTGGAGTAGCCACACATTTAAACTTGCTTGGGATTTTATTTATCTTATTTACTAATTTTGGGTTGTAATAAGGCATTTCTAATTTCGGTTTTAAATTTGGAATCTTATTAATGGGTTTATAATTGCTAGAAGTAGAACACCAATACAAAAACTATTTTTCAAAATATCACGTTTTCAGTAACTATTTTAAACTAAGCTATTGTAATAAATAAGGTTTTAAAGGAAATAGCATTTTACAAGAGAATGAATTTTAATCAACCACATTTTAAAACAAGCAAACAAAATTTGAGGTTTTAAATGAAAAAAGTCTTAATTGTAAGAAAGGTGTTCAATAGAAACCTGAGTTTCAAAAAAACGCTTCAATGTGACACGTCGGGTTCGAGCCTAACTTCTAGGCCGCATCTGGGTGTTATAGTGATGATGTCGTAGATTAAAAGTGTTGCATCATCCGAATCCAAGTTCATGACAAATTTTCCCAATTTCGTCAAAGACAATTGTGGACTAAGATGAAAAAATTATTTCATTTATGACTAAATATTGGTTTATTCCATCTTAGTAAACTTAATGAAAATATTGTTGCTTTGTTGATTGCAGGCTCCGTTAGATTATTGTGTCTACAATTCAGAAACATTAATTGCATGAGAAACCTTATTATAACAGGCCTATCACTCTTATAAAATTTCTTAACGAAATTTTCACACAATCATATTACAATGCTATAGATATTAAAACAATAATAAAATAAATATTTCGACTTTGAATTTGTGATCCCGAAACTACTATTCTGATTTGACCAAAAACGGGTTGTTACACACGCTCTATTTGTTTTATTGAAAATGGTTTTCAAAAAATAGTTTCTACATTTTCCTGTGTTTGTTTCATGGAAAGCAGTTTTGTCAATGGAAAGTAACTTATAAGTCACCAAAAAATAAGCCCTCTTTTTCCTCTAGAATGACTTACCCTCTATTTATTTTTGTATAAAAATTAACTTTAGTCAAGCTTAATATTATTATATTATTTATAAATTTTTATTTTTAAAATTAATAAAATATTATAATTTTCAATATTATTAAACACACATATTTAATTATCTATATCTAACCATATAATAAATTATTAATATAATATAGAAAATAAACTAATAATGGATAACTTTATTCATCGCTTTTTATACAATGCCTAAAACTACTCATAACTCCTCCCCAACCCTTAATATAGGAGAGCATTAATGGCCTTCAACATGCTCGAGCCCAAGGTCTCCTGCATGTGCAACAATGTCGATAGAAATCGAGCTAAGTCGACAATTTTATTCATCATTTTCATTTATATATAGAAACCTTAAATAGTTATATTAAGTCACGTGTTACTTAATTATTTTTGCTATATCAAGTTTATTGGCAAATTAACGAGCTAATTCCCTTCCAAAAAGAAAAAGAAGTGCTAATTATAGTAAGTAAAACTTGGTCATATTATTTACCCACGCTAATTAAAATAGAAAATGTTTAGTTGGTTGTAATTTGGCCTTACTCTCTCTATATAAGATGGTTTGAAGCAAAATAAAAGTGTAACACCACAAACCCGGCCCACAAGCCCTGACCGGATCTGGTATGCTTCTAGAGAAAAACCATTCAAAACTTATTTGGACTTCGCCAAAATCTTGTGTGTTTTTGAAGAACCATTGATTTGGGTTGGGTTCAAAATTAAAAACGGTGTTGATCAGGTGTCAAAAAGTTTAATATTTATATTTAAGAAAAATTGACTTTAACTTTAAATTAATAAAAAAATAGTATCATACTAAAATAATTAAAATGCATGCATAAACTGTTTAATACTTATGGCCTTATTACATCAAACAAAACCCGAAATAGTTCAAAACTTAAATATTAAAAACTAATAAAAATAAAATAGTCTCGAGCTAAGCATGGCCACCATTGAGCTCCCGCCACCCAGTCCATTATTGTGTGTCACCAAAAATATCCCACAACAGGTGAGTCAAAGACTCGGTGTGTAACAACCAACACAAGTCTCAATCAATTTAGGCATGTCAAATCATACATAGTAAACATATATAATCAACGATGCAAACCCGAACCCAAACCTAGATAACCATCCGCTACACATCACCCGTACCAACCATCACACCGTGGGGACTACTAAGTCGACCCTCCATCCGCTACACATCATCGAAGGCAGTCGCTGCAGATGACATGCTCATCGCCCTTATAAATATTGTGGCATAGCCACCAGATAATTATTTTGTGACATAAGTCACCACATTCAGATTTCGTGACATAAGTCACCACATTCAGATATTGTGGTATAATACCACCAGATCACTTCCCCTTTACATATCACCCATATGCCCCATGTCATACAATTATGCATTAACCATGTCATATTCCTTATTCACATTCTTATAGTTTCACATATATGCCATAAATGATCATATCATACTCATAGTAGAAGTGGGTAAATGTACTGTTACCTTGTACCATTGCATGGTTAGCAATAGGTCACATTATTATAAACACATTATTAAATTGATGCCTTAAATCTATTAAGAGCTAGTGTGGGTACACACCGATTTACTTAGCGAATTCACGAAATCCGAAAATCCCGATCTAGCATCCTAGATCCTTAGTTCCTACATTCGCCAACCCTAAACATGTTAGCAAAGAGCCATACGGCTAAATAGCCAAATCCAAGGATTAACGCTACCAACTTCTTACCTTGTTTGCCGATTTGACTACTAATCAAATCCCAAAACTTTGTAGTATTTCTTCCTTGCAATTGGCTAACACTCAATCACTTGACTTGGTTAGTTTCAGCTTTTAAACAAATAAGAAACAGATTGGAATCCCTAAATGTGGCCTTGGCCGATTGCTTAGGTTCACTTACCTTGTGGATCTTAAATCCCAAAAACCACTACTTGTTCATGATGTTGCCGAAATCCCTGCTTAACAATTGTTAGAATCGGCTATAACAATAATCTAAGATAATGGCCCTTGGCCGAATATCACAAACTGCTTACCTTGATCACTACAAGTCCCGAAAACTCCTTACTGCTTCCTTCCTTTGACTAACACCAAAAGAACACATGTTAAGGCTTAATGGACATTCGACCGTCCATAGAAATCAAGGCCAAACACTTGATTTCGGCACACTAAATGAAAAGAATCCAAAACCAATTTCTAAGGAAATACTTACCACTATTGTTGCTTGAAGAGAAAAAAAAGGTCTCGGCTTTTAAGACTTGCAATGAAAAGGAGAATAAGCCCCTTGAGATTCTGGCTATGGCTTAAGATGGATTCGGCTATGATGTTTCTTTAAAGTTCCAAGCAACAAAAGAGGAAAAAGAGGCTACA
Source organism: Gossypium rotundifolium (assembly GCA_025506655.1). Lineage (NCBI taxonomy): Eukaryota > Viridiplantae > Streptophyta > Magnoliopsida > Malvales > Malvaceae > Gossypium > Gossypium rotundifolium. Next base: position 99,741,464 of record CP106723.1, on the reverse strand, counting down.
AGGTTGGCTAACCTCTCAAATGATGGTGAAATATTCACTTTCAAAAGGGTAGGTATGGAGTTGAAATTATAAGAAAACAAGGAAGAATAGGAGAGGAAGTGAGAAGAAATTAAGCAATGGTGAGTGATGATGGAGTTTCGACCTTAGCAAAATAAATGAGAAAATGAGAGGATTTTCTTGACTACAAATTTTGGCAAGAAGCACTAGAGAAGAAACAAATGAAATTCGGCACTTATCCACTACACATGACCGAATATACCAACACAAGGGGCCCCTCATTCTACCACTACTATGTCCCTTATCAAATCCCAAAATTCTCTCCTATTTTATCTCTTTAACACACATTCAAAATAAATAAAATAAATCCATATTTATCCTACTCTTCTTAGCCGAACTTTAAAAGAGAAACAAGCCTTATCTTCATCCTTCAAAGTCCCAAGCCGTCCAACTCTTCCTCCCCTCCTTGATGCAAAAATAAAAGCCCCTAATGCAAATTCTGCAGCTCGAACCTCCTCCCTCCTAAAGCTCCCTTTGACGCAACTTCATAGCACCTTAGGTGGCGTCCCTTACCACTTTTCCAAGGCCATCTTTGTGTCCAAATTCCCTCACAAATTCCCTTAAGGCCTCCTCAGCCCAGCTTCCCCTTTTAAAACTTAAACTCGAATAATTTCTAAGGCATTCACTACACTTTAGAGTTCACAAAATTCATAAGATTCATTCATAATACACATAGGCACACCGGCACATGCAATTAAGTAAAATGCACAAGCCCCAATTTCGGATATTACACGGCCTATGCATTAAGCTCGGATTTGACATGCCACACAAATTTAACGAACATTCAAATCATTTAACAAAGTAGAAATCAAATTTCAAATGATTAAGAAAATTACTTTATCGAAAAAAATCAAGTTCATCGAAAACCATAATTAAAAACACAAGAATTTGTCGTTTGATATATAAAGAAGTATTTGATAAAAACTTTAGACTTATTTAGTCGAAATATTTCATCGAAAAGTTTTAAAAGAATTTCCTAAGTTTCTAGTTAAGAAAAACTTTTATTTTATACGAGAGTTATAGAAAACATTTAAAAAAAAAACTAAATCAATCCACCTTAATAAATTTAAAACATAATAGATCCATTCATATAATAAAATCCATAATTAAAAAGGCCTTATTACATCGCCATTAAAAATAGCACTTAATAAAAATCATAAAAGAAGTCTTAAAGTTTTATAAACCACCATTTGTAATATAGCCTCCCCATAAAGTCATCTCCGACCCAAGTCTCCATCAATTGTTATTACCTGATAGGGGTAAAAAAAACTGGGGTGAGTTACTTAGAACTCAGTGTGTAACTCACTTACCATAGTCCACTGGGCCAAGACCATTTAAACATTTATTTGGGCCAAAGCCCATTTCAAAATATAATAATTTAGCATTTAAAATAATAATGCAAATGATATGCAATTCCCAAAACCAAACCTAGATTTCCATCCGCTATACACCCCTGCATCTAACCAAAGACACACTGGGAGCTTTAGTCACCCACCCGCCAACACACAAGTAGGCTTTAAGCCCAATATCATATTTATGGCAACGCCATTTAAATAATTTGGTAGAACCATCGATCTAGATTTGAACAACGGACATTGTGATGAGTCACCTATCTAGAATTCGGCATTAAGCCTTTCTTCTCTTCATCATTGATCCCAACCCATGCAATCATGTTTATGCATTACAAAATATTTGTAAAGAAAACCATATTATAATTTATGAATTTTGGCCCATTAAAACACATTTCACATATAGCCCATTTATCCATTATCATAATTGGCCCAATTATCAATTTTCACTTAAGGCCCATTTATCGATTATCACATATGGCCCAAATTCTCAATTATCACATATGGCCCAAATTTTCCAAATATCATATATATATATATAGCCCAAATTTATCAAATCTCACATATATGGCCCAAATTTATCGAATATCACATATATATTTAAATTTGCCAAATATCACATATATGGCCCAAATTTATCAAATATCACACACGGCCCAAATTTGCCAAATATCACATATATGGCCCAAATTTATCAAATATCACATATATGGCCCAAATTTGCCAAATATCACATATATGACCCAAATTTATCAAATATTACATATGGCCCAAATTTGCCAAATATCACATATATGGCCCAAATTTGCCAAATATCATATATATATGGCCCAAATTTATCAAATATCACATATATGGCCCAAATTTATCAAATATCACATATATGGCCCAAATTTGCCAAATATCACATATATGGCCCAAATTTATCAAATATCACATATGGCCCAAATTTGCCAAATATATCATATATGGCCCAAATTTATCAAATATCACATATATGGCCCAAATTTGCCAAATATCACATATATGGCCCAAATTTATCACTTATTATCGTTTTAGCCATTAAGGGCGATTTCAAAATTTTCACGATCTTAATGTCGATTTCATGATCTTAACACTAAAGTGTTGATAATACCATATTTTTGATTTCACCAACTTTGCGATTTTTAATCCAACTTTAACTATTGTATAGTCATCTAACCTATGAGGTATAATGTGAGATTACACACCTGATTATAGTGAGAACTACACTCTCCTGCTCGTCGATATCTAAACACACATTACGAAGGATTAGAACACTAAAATTTAATATTAAACTATTCTACTATCGAGTGATCTAAATCTTACCCTCGGAATCTCGAATAACCACTATTTATGATTTTTCTCCGATCAACGGTTCTGTACCACGAGTAAACAATGGTTCGGGGGTACGTACGACTTCGAATAATTGATTTTCGCCGGATGAGGGTCCACAACCTGGTGGAAAATCTCAGATTCCCGAAACAGTCATTCTCTTAAACTTAGGGGGATTAATAGAACCACCCCTTTTTCGAATACTATTACTGCCCTTTTCGTCCCTATTTTGATTGTCTCTATTGACAAAAGATCATTAGTCTTAATAATAAGCTATCGAAATTTCAAGTAGAGGTCTTAAAGAATGGGATTAACTTACCACAAATACCCTCGTTCCACAATATGACAATCGAGCGATAACGTCCCCTACAAATGAAATCGGTTAATAAACCATTTATAACCATATGTTGAACAATATGAAAATCCTTAATAATCCATTACCTTAACACCTTAAATCCGATTTCAACGATCTACGATGTTTACGAATACGTGAGTTTGACCCTCCACTAAATTTCGATTGATTAAAGTTTTAATAGAAGAAAAGAATGATTGAAAAAAAATAGATGCTTATGGAGAATAGAAGATTAAGCTATGGAGAAAATTTACAAGAAATAGTGTTTAGTAACATTCGCCAAGAAGAAAAAGAATGTTGAAAGTATGTTGAAAAGAAAATCAAAATGATGAAAGGAAGAAAATGAGGATGGGAGATTTATGATTAAATTTTTGACATAAAGGAAAACAAGAGATGAAAGTTTGAACAATGGTGCATTCGCCACGAGAGAGCGGAGAAGAAAATGTTTTGTTTTTGATGTTTTAGGCACTAAATGGAAACACCAAATGGGCTACTACGTTGATTAACAAATAAATGACCAAATGGTCAAAAGAATAACCAAAGGAAAACAAGGCAAAGATGGGTTTCCTCCTATCACAAGCACATTCGCCAAGAGGAAAGATGAGAGAAAAGTTTTATTTTGGGAGAGCAAAAGACCAAAATGAAAAATTCTCTCAAGCTACTAACTTTTCCAAAACTTACCACCAAAATTTGGCTCCTCTTTAGTCCACAAAACCGTCCATGTTCATGGACAATTAGCCATTCAAAGCTTTCCAAAACATCTTCTTCAATATGTGCCTTGTGTTCCTTATCACCTTAATTCATGAGATTCTTTTCCTTAAACCTTTACGTACCTTTTTCCTTTAGTCTTCTTGCCAAAATGTTGTCCAACTCATCCTTTAATCTTATCCACAACCGACACTTGCTAAGGAAAGCAAAAAATAAAAGCTTGCAAAATACATGCTAGGAGATTCAACCTCTCACCTCAAGCAAACATGTATGCGCTAACACCACCTTGCTACTAGCTCATCTTATGCTAGTTTTAACACTTAATTTTACTTAAACCTCAAAGTCACTTGATCCACTTCAATTAAATACTCCTTACAAAAATTTATTCTAATTTTGAATCGTTCTCAAGTCTTCTCAAGACTATACTAAACATGAAAAATTTTATTATACACAAGTTAAGCACTAAAACATGCATCAATTCAATACTCAAAATTTAGGATGTTACAACTCTACCCTCCTTAAAGAAAATTCCATCCTCGAAATTTACTTGGCTAAAAGAGATGAGGATATTGTTATCGAATTGCATCCTCAGGCTCCCACATAGCTTCCTCCACTCCATGATTACGCCATAAAACCTTGACCAACGGTACAGTCTTCTTTCTTAACACCTTAACATCTCGGTCTAAGATTCTCACTGGTTCCTCCTCGAAAGACAAATCTGGCCTTAATTCCACTTTTTCTACCAGTACTATGTGCGATGGATCCGATCTATAGCGTCTCAAAGATAGAAACATGGAAAACACTATGAATCGACTCAATTCGAGGTAAATCAAGTTGATAGGCCACTTGGTCCTACACGCTTCAACACAATCAGATCGCCCAATGAACCTAGGGCTCAACTTACCTTTCCTTCCGAATCAAAATCTTTTCCACGGTGAAACTTTCAAAAGACCCGATCTCCCACCGCAAACTCGATATCTTTACGCTCAGATCTACATACGACTTTTATCTATCCAAGCTTCCTTTAACCACGCCGAATTACTTTTACTTTTTCTTTCGTCTCGATATCAATTCATGACCCAAAAGTTGTCATTCCCTAATTCAGGTCCAACAAGTAGGAGTACGACATCTACGACCATATAACGCTTCATAGGGTGCCATCCAATGCTAGGCGATAGTTGTTGTTATCATAAACTCGCCAAAGGTAAAAATCCTTCCAACTACCTCTGAAATCAATCACACAACCTCTTAACATGTCTTCCAAAACTGGATTACTCTTTTCGATCGACCATCCGACCGAGGGTGAAAAGTTGTCTTCAAGTTTAACTTTGTACCCAAAGCCTCATGTAAAGCTTTCCAAAGCGTGATGTAAACCTAGGATCCCTATCCGATATGATAGACACCTTGGTACCCCATGCAACCTCATGATTTCGGATACATAAAGTTCACCAACTTTTGCAACGAGTAATCTGCATTTAACCGGTAAAAATGAGCGGTCTTCGTTAATCGATCTACTACCACCCGCATGTAATCTTTCTTAGTATGTGTTAAGGGTAACCCACTAACAAAATCCATCGTTATCCGCTCCCATTGCCATAATGGAATCTTTTTTGGTTGCAACAATCCCGACGGTAATTGATGTTCCGCTTTACTTGTTGACAAGTCAAACACTTTCTCACAAAATCAAGAACTTTCCGCTTTAACTTTGGCCACCAATATGCTTCACGAAGATCTCGATACATCTTGTTTCCTCCGGGTGCATAGCATAAGGGCTACTATGTGCCTCTAGAAGAATCATTTGCCTCAAATCCGAGTCCTCGGGCATACAAAGCCTCCATGAAAACATAGTACGCCATATTTGTTCAAACCAAAATCTCCTATTACACCGCTTTTAGCTTGTTGTATTAAAGGACCCAACTTTTCATCGGATAATTACTTTTCCTTGATTTGTTCCAACCACAAAGGCTTCACGAAGTTCCGCTAACAAACCGCCATCCTCATACAAACCGAGATGAGCAAACATTGTTCTTAACTCGATACAACCTTTCGACTCAACGCTACCGCCACAACATTAGCCTTTTAGGATGATACTCGATTGAGAAATCATAATCCTTTAACAACTCCACCCATCTTCGTTGTCTTAAATTCAACTCATTTTGGGTAAGGAGGTACTTAAGACCTGTTATGGTCCGTATAAATGATTGACTTCTCACCGTAAAGATAATGTCTCCAAATCAGAATGCAAACATTACCGCAACCAACTCCAAATCATGATTAGGATAATTAACTTCGTGCGGCCTCAACTGTCGAGAAGCATAAGCTACCACTTTTTCACTTTGTATCAGTTCACTCTTTTTTGGCCTCTGGTTGAATCAGTACTGGCATTTCTGTTAGAATCTTCATCAGTTTCTCGAAACTTTCTTGTTGTTTATCGGTCCATACATACGGTACTTCCTTTTGCAACATCTTAGTTAGGGGTGCAGCAATCAACGAAAACCCCTGAACAAAGCGCTATAATAACCAGCCAAACCTAAGAAACTTCAGATCTCAGCTACTGACTTTGGCGGTTTTGAATCCAACACAGCCTCTACCTTTCGAGGATCAACTCTTATTCCTTCAGCTGACACTACATGACCCAAGAAAGTCATTTCCTTCAACTAAAATTCACACTTCTTGAATTTGGCATAAAGTTGCTTATCTCGCAAAATTTACAAAGACAAAGGCGTAAATGAGAGTCATGCTCTTCTTCATTCCTCGAATATACCAAGATGTCATCTATGAACACTACTACGAACCGGTCTAAATAGGGCTGAAAGACTCGGTTCATCATGTCCATAAATGCATTGGTGCATTAGTCAAACCAAACGGCATCACTAAAAGCTCATAATGACCATAGCGAGTTGAATGTCGTCTTATGAATATCCGCCTCTTTCACCTTGAGTTGATGATAACCCGATCTCAAATCAATCTTGGAAAAGACCAAGCTCCTCTTAATTGATCAAATAGGTCATCGATTCTCGGTAATGGATACCTATTCTTAATCGTCAACTTATTCAACTACCTATAATCAATGCACATACGCATCAACCCATCCTTCTACTTGATTTAACAAAACCGGTGCTCTAACGAAGACACACTTGGTCGAATAAATTCTCGATCTAACAGTTCTTGAATTTGAGCTTTAAGCTCGCTTAACTCCTTGGTGCCATTCTATAAGGAGTAATAGACACCGAGCGATTCCGGTAAAAGCTTAATGCTAAATTCTACTTCCCGATCCGGAGGTAGACCGAAAGTTCTTCGGAAAGACATCCGAAATTCTTTCTCCGTTCTCACACCTTCCGTTGATAAATCCTTCGCATCCAAAGCATCGATGAATGCTAGGAATGCTCTATTCCCTTTCCACACCAACTTTTACGCATTCAAAGCAGATACCATATTTGCCAAAAGTTTCTTCACTCGCCTATCATTATTATCTCCTTATTATCCACGGTCCTAATTGACATCCGCTTTTAATTTACAATTCAATTACCGATGCTTCACCAACCAATCCATGCCCAAAATAAGATCAAACTCACCAAAAGGTAATTCCATCAAATCGCTAGAAATACCTTTCTTTGAATCTCTAAGGGCACATCTCTGAATAATTTATTCACTATTACCGACTGTCCTAAAGGACAAATTACTGTCATCTCTCTATCGGTAATCTCAGATCTAATATTTAGGTTTCCAGATATAACACTAGCAACATACGAGTGGGTAGATCCAATATCTATCAAAGCAGTAACAGGTACATCAGAGATGAAGAATGTACCAGTTATTACATTAGGTGCATCACCATCCTCACGACGCTCGACAAAGCATAGACCAATCCTGGCTGTCTCGCCTCCGTGTTACCTCTAACACCATTACCTCGACCCAAAGGCACCTTGTCCACGTCCGTTACCATTACCACCATGACCTGGTCCACGACCTCTTGGTGGCTGCTGAGTACCTCTAGCTGGCTGAGCCTCAGGGTTACGAGCTTCTTGAGTCATTTCAGATCGTCGAGGACAATTCTTAAACTGATGATCCTTGGATCCACATTTAAAATAGGCTCCAGCTTTTCCTTCAACATTCTCCGGATGTTGTCTTCCATAGTCGGTACATTCTCGAATCGATTGGTAATCACAGTGCCCTAACTTGAAGGCGGCTCATCATTCCGTGGCCTCTTTTGAAACCGTTTAGAAGAACCGAATACTTAAAATCCTCTTGCCTCTTACTTTTCCGGTTGCTCGGCGTTACAATTCTTAGCCTCTTGACTATCTTAGTTTTCTACAATCAAGGTAAAGTCCGCACTTGTTGTGGGGCTATCAAGACCGCAACTCATTATTCATCCATCCTCAAAGCAAACACAGCGCTCATGATCAATCTTCACTATAGTACGAGCATAACGACTCAAACGAAGAAATTCTGCCTCGTCCTCTACCATGGCCACGTCTACCGCATCCACGACCACGTCCTCGAGTGCTCATATTGACTAATTCGCTTTAATCTGATTACAAGTTTTATGAATCAAAATATAATTTCAGTGTTTATTAACGATATTTTATGAGATATAAGAGATAGGGTTGTTTTCGCCATCACATCCTATAGTCTCGATCTCTATCATTTTCAACACCTAAAACTAGAAGTTCTAGAGTGTTCCTTAAGTCTCATCGCAATAATAAACATTTAATAAACAAATACTTATTGAACATACTTACTTGACTTGGTGTCGGATGCTCATGGTGCCATACTATCGTTAAAACATAAATTCTAGAAATTTAAGTGGTTTTAAAAAAAAATCATCGTTGAACCCAAACCACAGCCGAGTTTTGAAATTAAGCCTGATACCATAAAATGTAACACCCTGCACTCAAATTTATGCATTAAGCCCAGATTTCGGCATGCCACACAAATCTAATGAACATTCAAATCATTTAACGAAGTAGAAATCAAATTTCAAACGATTAAGAAAATTACTTTATCGAAAAAAATCAAGTTCATCGAAAACCATAATTAAAAACACAAGAATTTGTTGTTTGATATATAAAGAAGTATTTGATAAAAACTTTGGACTTATTTAGTGAAATATTTCATCGAAAAGTTTTAAAAGAATTTCCTAAGTTTCTAGTTAAGAAAACTTTTATTTTATACGAGAGTTATAGAAAACATTTAAAAAAAAACTAAATCAATCCAACTTAATAAAACTAAAACATAAAATCCATAATTAAAAGGCCTTATTACATCGCCATTAAAAATAGCACTTAATAAAAATCATAAAAGAAGTCTTAAAATTTTATAAGCCACCATTTGTAATATAGCCTCCCACGAAGCCATCTCCCACCCAAGTCTCCATCAATTGTTATTACCGAGAGGGTAAAAATGGGGTGAGTTACTTAGAACTCGAAGTGTAACTTACTTACCATAGTCCACTGGGCCAAGACCATTTAAACATTTATTTGGGCCTAAGCCCATTTCAAAATATAATAATTTAGCATTTAAAAATAATAATGCAAATGATATGTAATTCCCAAAACCAAACCTAGATTTCCATCGCTACACACCCCGCACCCAACCAAAGACACCTGTGGGAGCTTTAGTCACCCACCCCGCCAACACATCAAGTAGGCTTTAAGCCCAATATCATATTTGTGACAACGGCCATTTAAATAATTGTGGTAGAACACCGATCTAGATTTCGGGCAACGGCCATTGTGACGGAGTCACCTATCTAGAATTCTGGCATTAAGTCTTTCTTCTCTTCATCATTGATCCCAACCCATGCAATCATGTTTATGTATTACAAAATATTTGCAAAGAAAACCATATTATAATTTATGAATTTTGGCCCATTAAAACACATTTCACATATAGCCCATTTATCCATTATCATAATTGGCCTAATTATCAATTTTCACTTAAGGCCCATTTATCGATTATCACATATGGCCCAAATTCTCAATTATCACATATGGCCCAAATTTTCCAAATATCATATATATATGGCCCAAATTTATCAAATATCACATATATGGCCCAAATTTATCGAATATCACATATATGGCCCAAATTTGCCAAATATCACATATATGGCCCAAATTTATCAAATATCACATATGGCCCAAATTTGCCAAATATCACATATATAGCCCAAATTTATCAAATATCAAATATATGGCCTAAATTTGCCAAATATCACATATATGACCCAAATTTATCAAATATCACATATGGCCCAACTTTGCCAAATATCACATATATCGCCCAAATTTATCAAATATCACATATATGGCCCAAATTTGCCAAATATCACATATATGGCCTAGATTTATCACTTATTATCGTTTTAGCCATTAAGGGCGAGTTCAAAATTTTCACGATCTTAATACCGATTTCATGATCTTAACACTAAAGTGTCGATAATACCATATTTTTTGATTTCACCAACTTTACGATTTTTAATCCAACTTTAACTATTGTATAGTCATCTAACCCATAAGGTATAGTGTGAGATTACACACCTGATTATGGTGAGAACTACACTCTCCCGCTCGTCGATATCTAAACACACATTACGAAGGATTAGAACACTAAAATTTAATATTAAACTATTCTAATATCGAGCGATCTAAATCTTACCCTCAGAATCTCGAATAACCACTATTTGTGATTTTTCTCCGATCAAAGGTTCTGTACAACGAGTAAACAATGGTTCGGGGGTCCGTACGACTTCGAATCATTGATTTTCGCTGAATGAGGGTCCACAACGGTGGAAAATCTCGAATTCTAGAAAGCAGTCCTTCTCTTAAACTTAGGGGATTAATAGAACCACCCTCTTCCGAATACTATTTAACGCCTTTTCGTCCCTATTTTGATTGTCTTTATTGACAAAAGATCATTAGTCTTAATAATAAGCTATCGAAATTTCGACTAGAGGTTTTAAAGAATGGGATTAACTTACCACAAATACCCTCGTTCCATAATATGACAATTGAGCGATAACGCCCCTAAAAACGAAATCGATTAATAAACCATTTATAACCATATGTTGAACAATATGAAAATCCTTAATAATCCCTTACCTTAACACCTTAAACCGATTTCAATGATCTACGATGTTTACTTAATACTTGAGTTTTGGCCCTCCACTAAATTTTGATTGATTAAAGTTTGAATAGAAGAAAAGAATGATTGAAAAAAAAATAGATGCTTATGGAGAATAGAAGATTCGGCTATGGAGAAAAGTTAAAAGAAGTAGTGTTTAGTAACATTCGGCTAAGAAGAAAAAAGAATGTTGAAAGTATGTTGAAAAGAAAATCAAAATGATGAAAGGAAGAAAATGAGGATGAGAGATTTATGATTAAATTTTTGAAATAAAGGAAAAGAAGAGATGAAAGTTTGAACAATGGTGCATTCAACCAAGAGATAGAGGAGAAGAAAATGTTTTGTTTTTGATGTTTTAGGCACTAAATGGAAACACCAAATGGGCTACTACAGTGATTAACAAATAAATGACCAAATGGTCAAAAGAATAACCAAAAGAAAACAAGGCAAAGATGGTTTTCCTCCTATCACAAGCACATTCGGACAAGAGGAAAGATGAGAGAAAAAGTTTTGTTTTTGGGAGAGCAAAAGTCCAAAATGAAAATTCTCTCAAGCTACTAACTTTTCCAAAACTTACCACCAAAATTTGGCTCCCTCTTTAGTCCACAAAACCGTCCATGTTCATGGACAATTAGCCATTCAAAGCTTTCCAAAACATCTTCCTCAGTATGTGCCTTGTGTTCCCTTATCACCTTAATTCATGAGATTCTTTTCCTTAAACCTTTACTTACCTTTTTCCTTTAGTCTTCTTGCCAAAAATGTTGTCCAACTCATCCTTTAATCTTATCCATGACCGACACTTACTAAGGAAATCAAAAAAATAAAAGCTTTCAAAATGCATGCTAGGAGATTCGAACCTCTCACCTCAAGCAAACATGCATGCTCCAACACTACCTTGCTACTAGCTCATCTTATGCTAGTTTTAGCACTTAATTTTACTTAAACCTCAAAGTCACTTGATCCACTTAAATTAAATACTCCTTACAAAAATTTATTCTAATTCGAATAGTTCTCAAGTCTTCTCAAGACTATACTAAACATGAAAAATTTTATTATACACAAGTTAAGCGCTAAAACATG
>CP106723.1:99633177-99729340 GCA_025506655.1 Gossypium rotundifolium | reverse complement strand
TAGCCCATATTTAAAAGTCCAAAATATAGTTTAAAACCAAACACACATATAAATCCATAAATTATTTATAGAGGCCCTTATTACATTAACCCAAAATAGTAAAATACTTATTAAAAAGTTTAGAGTTTAATAAACCCATGTTTTGCGATATGGCCTCCACGAAGTCATCCTCGGCCCATGTCCACGTCAATTTTCATTACGAGATGGAAAAATTTAAGGGGTGAGTTACTTAGAACTCGATGTATAACTCACTTACTTGTCCATTGGGCGATTTTCAATTCTGAGGTTTGGGCCTTGAGCCCATAAGCAAAATAATATAATGAATAACATAATTAATAGCATGCATGTAAAATGAATTTTCCCTCCCAAACCTAATTCCATCTACTACACACCCCGTACCAACCATCACACCTGGAGATCAAGTCAACCCACCCGCCATCACACCAATCATAGGCATTAAGCCAATTTATATTTTGTGGCATAGCCACCGAACTAGATTGTGACAAAGTCACCGAACTTGTAACACCCCAAACCCGATCTATGCGTTGAGACTAGATTTGGTTTGTTACATGAATCGAGTTATCTTTAAATTTGCAATAAGTTGAAAATTTCAATATAAATTTCAGATTTTAAAATAAATAGAAGAGTATTTGAATTTGATAAATATTTGAAAACATTAGTTGAAAATCATTGTATTATCAAAACCCTTTGAATAGTTTGTTAAAGAGTTAACTTTAATAAAATATTTATAAAAGAATTCCATATACTTGAAAACCCAAATTTATTTTAATAAAACATCATAAAATCACAACCCATAATTTAAAAAGTCCAAAGTTTAGTTTAAATCCCAAACACACATAAAACCCATAAGTTATTTATAGAGGCCCTTATTACAATAATCCATAATAGTAAAAATATTTATTAAAAGTTCGAGTTTAAATAACCCTCTTAACACAAGATGGCCTCCACGAAGTCATCCTCGCCCAAGTCCACATCAATTTCCATTACGAGATGGAAAGAATTTAAAGGGGTGAGTTACTTAGAACTCGATGTGTAACTCACTTACCACCATTATTGGGCGAGATCATCAAGACATTATCTTTGGGCTTGAGCCCAATTCGAAATTCAACATTATATCATGAATTAAAACAATTAATAATGCATGTAAAATGTAATTCCCAACCCATACCTAATATCCATCCGCTAACACCCCGTACCAACCATCACACTGTGGGGATCAAGTCAACCCACCCGCCATCACACCAATCGTAGGCATTTAGCCTTTTTAAAATTGTGGCATAGCCATAGAACTAGAGGCAATAAGTGATATTGTGGCGATAAGCCATATTGAACTAGATATTTGTGCAACGGCCATTCTTCTCTTCATATATCCCACCCATGCAATTATACATGTACTATAAAATATAAAATTTATTAACAATACATAACATGGTGGGTTTATCAATAATATTTCATTTGGCCCATAATTATAATATAGCAATTTGTCTATTTAGCAGTTTAGTGGGCTTTGGCCCATTTACCGAACTAGAGTGTTTTGGCTAAATTTTAATGAACTAGAGTATTTTGGCCCAATTTATCGAACTAGAGTATTTTGGCCCAATTTAACAAACTAGAGTATTTTGGCCCAATTTAACGAACTAGAGTATTTTGGCCCAATTTATCGAACTAGAGTATTTTGGCCCAATTTAACGAACTAGAGTATTTTGGCCCAATTTAACGAACTAGAGTATTTTGGCCCAATTTAACGAAACATCCAATTTACATATTAACGAAAATTTTCTCGAGGCATTTTAAGTAATTTTTACGATTTAGGCGTTTTTACGTATTTTCGTCAAAATATCAATATTTACGTTTTCCGATCTAATCGTTTTTACGATTTACTTCATCCGAAATTGACATCCAACCGAGAAAATAATGAGTGTGAAGTTACACACCTCGATCTGAAAGTACTAATCCTTCTCGCTCTCGCACCTAAAACATATTTTGATCCGTTAGACAACTAATTCGTAAAATAATCTTAATCGATAATAGATCCAAAATCTTACCCTCTTGATTTTGAATCACTTTGATTTTCGACTTTTCCTCGTTTATTAATTCACTAGCACGAGAATCCACCAACGATATACGGCTCGGAAGTTCGTACTACTTGAATAATGGACTTCCTTCTAAGATGGCACGCAACCGGTGGAAAATCTCGGATGCAAACCGCTCTTCGTTTGAATGGGGATTTGCGGATCCGCCCTCTTAACGTGACTAACCACCGCCCTTTTCTTCCCTATTTTGGCGTCTTCAAGATCCAAAGGAATTTAGTTAGATCTAAAATAATATCAAATAATGCTAGAGGTTTTAAAGAGATTTGATTTCCTTACCAAAATAAAAGCGTTTCCAACGTTTCTACAATTCTCCGATCACTTGAGTTCGATCTCCGTTATTGCACTAAATAATAACGAAGAGGCGTTATTAGAATGAGCGTTATATCAATCCAAAAAGCCCTTCAATTCACCATTACTATTCGCCATAGTACCTTAATAATTTGAAAATGGAAAAGAACCCTTACCTATTTTCCACGGTCGAAAGGAAAGGATTGAGAATGGTGTCTAATTGATGAAGGATTGGCTATGTATGATCAAGGAAAAGAAAAAAAATATTTGGTTTATAGGCACAATAGCATTGACCAAGAGAGTGAAGATGGAAGAATTTCGATTGAAAAGAAATAATATAAAAGCGAAAGGATGATGGTGATGTTGTTGCTTGATTTCAAAGAGAAGAAGAAAAGAAAAAAAATGAACTTTAGGAGCTAGTATATTAAATATGGCAAAAGAAAAGAGAAAAGATGATTCTTTTGGTATGGATGATTTCGCACAAGAAGAAAAGGCACAAAGAATTGGCTAACGAGATAAGCAAAAGGAATAACCAAATGGTCACAAAATTTGAGCTTTACTAATGCCCTATTCGGCCAAGATGAAAGTTTGAGAGGAGAAAACAAAGAAAAATCTGCACAAGTGCAAAGAATGACCAAAGAGAAAAGAATGAGATTTTTAGCCAAACTAACAAAATTTGGCTCCTTCCTAAACCAAGTTGCCGTCCAGCACATGGTCAATTGGCCATGATCTCTTTCCAAAATTTCCCCTTGATATGTGCCTTATGCCCCCCTATCTTTCCTTAAATCTTTGATTCCATGCCATAAGTTAGTTGTTTCCTTAATCCATTGATACACTAACCAAAAATAACATGGTCAACACCTTCCTTATATGTTCCTTGCCGACACTTCTTAGTCATGAGCGGAAAATGAAAACAAAAATTCATTTAGGTGCTATACAAGGGATTCGAACCTCTTCCTCTTACTAGAACCCATGCGCCAACTCCACCATGCCATATGCTCATTTTATGACACTCTTTAGCACATAATTTAGCTTAAGTCTTAATCACCTTTGTTTCACTTCCATAAATTCTCAATTAATAAATTTTATTCCTTCTTCAAATTATGCTTTACCCTCTCTAGGACTTCAATAAGCACTAAAATAAAAATAAGAGATTTTTCCTAAAAAAAATCTAAACACCAATTTATGCAATTTAAATACGGATTTTAGGGTGTTACAACTCTACCCTCCTTAAAGAAAATTTCGTCCTCGAAATTTACAGTTGAAAAAGGTGAGGGTATTGTTGCGAATTGCATCCTCTGGCTCCCACGTAGCTTCTTCCACTCCGTGGTTCGCCATAGAACTTTAACCAACGCACGGTTTTCTTCCTTAATACTTGACATCTCGTTCTAGGATTTCCACCGGTTCTTCTTCAAAGGACAAATCTGAATTCACTCAATTCTTCTATCGGTATAATGTGCAAAGGATCCGATCTATAACGCCTCAACATGGAAACATGAAAGACATTATGAATTTGATCTAACTCGGAGGTAACTCAATCGATATGCCTTTGGACCAACACGCTTCAAAGACACGATAAGGTCAATATATCTAGGACTTAGCTTGCCCTTCCTTTCGAATCAAGATCTTTTTCCAAGGAGATACCTTCAAGAAAACCCGATCTCCCACACTATACTCGATGTCCCTTCGCTTCAGATCTGCGTACGACTTCTATCTATCTGAGGCTTCTTTCAACCGTGCTCGAATAACTTTTACCTTATCCTCGGTCACAGATATCATCTAGGACCTAACATCTATCTTTCGCCCAACTCAGTCCAACAAATAGGAGAGCGACACTTACGACCATACAATGCCTCGTAAGGTGCCATCTGAATGCTAGGCGATAGTCATTGTTGTTATCATAAATTACGCGGTGGTAGATAATCCTCCCAACTACCCACAAGTCGATTACACATCCTCTTAACATATCTTCCAATATCTGAATTACTCTCTCCGACTGACCATCAGACTGAGGATGAAAAGCCGTACTGAAATTCATATTTGTCCCCAAGAATTCATGCGAGCTTTCGAATCGTGATGTAAACCTAGGGTCCCTATCCGATATAATGAATCTGGTACCCCATGCAACCTCACAATTTCGGATCGTAAAGTTTAGCGACCGCAATGAATAATCCGTCTGAACGGCAAGAAATGAGCGATCTTCGTCAACCGATCAACAATTACCCAAACGGAATTTTTCTTAGTAGGTGTTAACGGTAACCCACTAACAAAATCCATAGTTATCCATTCCTATTTCCAAAGAGGAATCTTTATCGGTTATAACAGATCCCTGCACGGTAATTGATGTTACGCCTTCACTTGGCGACAAGTCAAACATTTTCCCACAAACTCGTAATCTCACGCTTTAACCACGCCACCAATATCATTCACGGAGATCTCGATACATCTTATTTCCTCCGGGATACATAGCATAAGAACTACTATCGCCTCCGTAGAATCGGTTGCCTCAAATCTAGATCCTTAGGCATGCATACTCTCCTCGAAAGCACAAGACACCCTCGTGTTTATTCCAAAATCCTCAATTTCACCATTTTAACTTGCCAAAGTAAGGGTCCCAACTTCTCATCGATGTACATTTTTCCTTGATTTGTTCCACCACGGAGGTTTTACGAAGTTACGCTAACAAGCGCCATCCTCATCTGAGACTCAAATGGGCAAACAAAGCTCTTAATTCAGATACCGCTTCACGACTTAACGCGTCAGCTACCACGTTAGCCTTTCCAGGATGGTATTCGATGGAGAAATCGTAATCCTTTAGTAATTCTACCCATCCTCTTTGTCTTAAATTCAACTCCTTTTGGGTAAGGAGGTATTTAAGACTCTTGTGATCCGTGTAGATTATGGACTTCTCACCATAGAGATAGTGCCTCCAAATCTTTAGAGCAAAGACAATGGCAGCTAACTCCAAATCATAAGTAGGGTAGTTTACTTCGTGTGGTCTCAATTGACGAGAAGCATAGGCCACCACCTTTCCCTTTTGCATCCATACACAACCTGACCGTGTGAGATGCATCACAATATCTGGTGAATTCTTTTCCGACCTCTGGTTGAATTAAAGCTGGAGCTTCATCGGGATCTTCTTCAATTTCTCGAAACTCTCTTCTTGCTTTTCGGTCCAGGATATACGGAGCTCCTTTCGCATTAGCAGTTTAGTTAGGGTGCGACAATCAACGAAAACCCTCTTCAAAGCGTCTATAGTATCCACCAAACCTAAGAAACTCCAAATTTCAGCTCTCGATGTTGGTGGTTTCCAATCCGAATAGCCTCAATTTTCAGGATCCACCTTATTCCTTGGTGATACTACATGACCAAGGAAAGTCACCTCCTTTAGCCAAAATTCACATTTACCAAATTTGGCATACAATTGCTTATCACGAAGTAGCTGTAATACTATCCGCAATTGCTGGTCATGTTCGTCCTCATTTCTCGAATAAACCAATATGTCATCTATGAACACTACCACAAACCGGTCTAAATATGGTTGAAAGACTCGGTTCATCATGTCCATAAATGCAGCTGGTGCATTGGTTAATCCAAACGGTATCACTACAAACTCATAGTGTCCGTAACGTGTCCGAAATACCGTCTTATAAATGTCCGCTTCTTTCACCTTAAGCTGGTGATAACCCGACCTTAAATCAATTTTGGAGAAAACTAAAGCTCCTTTTAATTGATCAAACAGGTCGTCAATTCTCAGCAGAGGATACCGATTCTTGATCGTCAATTTATTCAACTGCCTGTAGTCAATGCACATACGCATCGATCCATCCTTCTTCTTGACGAACAAGACTGGTGCTCCCCATGGAGACACACTTGGTCGAATGAATCCCGATCCAACAATTCTTGAATTTGAGCTTTGAGCTCACCAACTCCTTGATTGCCATTCTATAGGAGCAATGGACACCGGAGCCGTCCCAAGCAAAAGCTCAATGCCAAATTCTACTTCCCGATCTGGAGGTATGCCAGGAAGTTCTTCGGGAAATACATCGGGAAATTCCTTCACCGTCCTCACATCATTCACGGATAATTCTTTGGCATCCAAAGCACAGATAAAGGCTAGGAATGCTCCGTACCCTTTCCGCACCAACTTCTCAGCTTTTAATGCAGATACCACATTTGCCAGATAGTTCCTTCGTTCACCAATCATTATGACTTCCTTATCATCCGAGGTCCTTACTGACATTCGTTTTTCAGCACAATCCAAATGCGCCCGATGTTTGACCAGCCAATCCATGCCCAGAATGAGATCGAACTCATCGAAAGGTAGTTCCATCAAGTTTGCTAAGAATACCTCCTCTTGGATTTTTAAGGCACGTCTTTAAATATTTTATTAACCATTACCGATCATCCTAAAGGGTGATTCTTCATCATCTCATTTTCGATAATTTTAGATTCTAAATTCAGATTTCCAGATATGGCACTAGATACATATGAATGAGTAGAGCCAATATCTATTAAGGCAATAACAGGTACATCAAAAATGAAGAACGTCTGGTTATCACATCAGTGCATTGCCATCCTCATGGCGTCTAACGCATAGACCGATCCAGTGTCTTATATCGCATTTCCTCTATTACCATTGCCTCGACCGGTGCACCTTGACCACGACCAGCCCCATTACCACCACGACCGGTCCACGTCCTCTCGGTGGGCTGCGATTACCTCGACCGGCTATGCATCATTATTACGGACTTCTTGAGTCGTATCCATTCGTCGAGGACAACTTTTGTCTTGATGTTCCATTGAACGCATTTGTAGCATCGCCGTTTTCCTCAACATTCCCAAAATGTCTCTTCCCACACTCGGTGCAATCTCGACTTGATTATTTCTTGTCGGGTTACGCCTTGAACTGATTCATCATTCCGGGGTTTCTTCTGAAATCTCTTGGAAGAACCAGACTGCTGTGTCTCTCTCTTGTTTCGGAATCTTTCTCGGTTCTGTCGTTCTGAGTTCTTAGCCTCTTCGGCTATTTTGGCCTTCTCCACCAGAGTGGAAAAATTTCTAACTTGCTGCGGAGCAATCAGAACTCTCAGCTCATCATTAAGTCCATCTTCGAAACGTACACAACGCTCATGATCTGTTGCTACAATTGTCCGGGCATAGCGGCTCAGACGTACAAACTCAGCTTCATATGCTGCCACGGTCTTACTTCCTTGGACAAGATTCAGAAATTCCTTCCTTCGAGCGTCTACATAGCTCGTTCCAACGTATTTTCCTTGGAAGGCAGCTTTAAAGAATTCCCAGTTAATCAGTGCGGCTTCAGTGCCTTCTCGAACAGTGAGCCACCACTGATACGCCTCATCTCTCAATAAGGATACAGCTCCTCTCAGTTTTTGCTCGACAGTACATTCCATATCATCCATAATCCGTTCCACGACTTGAGCCGATGATTCGCCACATTTGGAGCTACACGGAGACTCCTCGAAAACTTCGCATTATTTGCCTTAAGTCGCTCTGAAATTGACCCACGAGTTGTTGGCCCAATTCTAGTTCCAATGACCCTTTCCAAGACTCGTAGCATTGCTTGAGTCAATGCATGATCTTCTTCCATGTGATCGCATGATCCGGTCTCACTTTCAATTGGCGGTCGTCCCACTTACGGCATATGATTTGGTGCTTGGTAGTAGCACCTCGGCCTCTACCATGGCCACGTCTACGCGTCCCACGACCACGTCCTCTAGTGCTCATGATAGCTTGTTCGTTTATCGATTACAAGTTTTATGAATCGAAATTTGTTTGGTATTTATTAACGATATTTTATGAGATTTGAGATATAAAGCTATTTTTATAAATGTGTCCTATAGTCTCAATCTCTGATTTTCACATCTAAAACTAGAAGTTCTAGAGTGTTCCTATGATCATATCATAGTAATCATTAAGTAGTAAATACTTACTTGACTTGTCATGGGATGCTTGTCTTTGCCATCTTTTTTTGAATGATTTCATCTGAAATTATTTTTGAACCCAAACCACGGTAGAGTTTTTGAAGCTGGGCTCGATACCACTAAATGTAACACCCCAAACCCGATCTATGCGTTGAGACTAGATTTGGTTTGTTACATGAATCGAGTTATCTTTAAATTTGCAATAAGTTGAAAATTTCAATATAAATTTCAGATTTTAAAATAAATAGAAGAGTCTTTGAATTTGATAAATATTTGAAAACATTAGTTGAAAATCATTGTATTATCAAAACCCTTTGAATAGTTTGTTAAAGAGTTAACTTTAATAAATATTTATAAAAGAATTCTATATACTTGAAAACCCAAATTTATTTTAATAAAACATCATAAAATCACAACCCATAATTTAAAAAGTCCAAAGTTTAGTTTAAATCCCAAACACACATAAAACCCATAAGTTATTTATAGAGGCCCTTATTACAATAATCCATAATAGTAAAAATATTTATTAAAAGTTCGGAGTTTAAATAACCCTCTTAACGCAAAGATGGCCTCCACGAAGTCATCCTCGGCCCAAGTCCACATCAATTTCCATTACGAGATGGAAAGAATTTAAAGGGGTGAGTTACTTAGAACTCGGTGTGTAACTCACTTACCACCATTATTGGGCGGATCATCAAGACATTATCTTTGGGCTTGAGCCCAATTCGAAATTCAACATTATATCATGAATTAAAACAATTAATAATGCATGTAAAATGTAATTCCCAACCCATACCTAATATCCATCCGCTAACACCCCTGTACCAACCATCACACCTGTGGGATCAAGTCAACCCACCCCGCCATCACACCAATCGTAGGCATTTAGCCTTTTTAAAATTGTGGCATAGCCACCAACTAGAGGCAATAAGCGGATATTGTGGCGAGACCACCAACTAGAGGCAATAAGCCGATATTGTGTGAAACCACCGAACTAGATATTTGGCAACCGCCATTCTTCTCTTCATATATCCCACCCATGCAATTATACATGTACTATAAAATATAAAATTTATTAACAATACATAACATGGTGGGTTTATCAATAATATTTCATTTGGCCCATAATTATAATATAGCAATTTGTCTATTTAGTAGTTTAGTGGGCTTTGGCCCATTTACCGAACTAGAGTGTTTTGGCTAAATTTTAACGAACTAGAGTATTTTGGCCCAATTTATCGAACTAGAGTATTTTGGCCCAATTTAACGAACTAGAGTATTTTGGCCCAATTTAACGAACTAGAGTATTTTGGCCCAATTTATCGAACTAGAGTATTTTGGCCCAATTTAACGAACTAGAGTATTTTGGCCCAATTTAACGAACTAGAGTATTTTGGCCCAATTTAACGAAACATCCAATTTACATATTAACGAAAATTTTCTCGAGGGCGTTTTCGTAATTTTTACGATTTAGACGTTTTTACGTATTTTCGTCAAAATATCAATATTTACGTTTTTACCGATCTAATCGTTTTTACGATTTACTTCATCTTGAAATTGACATCCAACAGAAAATAATGAGTGTGAAGTTACACACCTCGATACCGAAAGTACTAATCCTTCTCGCTCCTAAGACCTAAAACATATTTTGATCCGTTAGACAACTAATTCAGTAGAAATAATCTTAATCGATAATAGATCCAAAATCTTACCCTCTTGATTTTGAATCACTTGATTTTCGGCTTTTCCTCGTTTATTAATTCACTAGCAGAGAATCCACCAACGATATACGGCTCGGAAGTTCGTACTACTTGAATAATGGACTTCCTTCTAAGATGGCCCGAACCCGGTGGAAAATCCTGATTTAAACCGCTCTTCGTTTGAATGGGGATTTGCGGATCCGCCTCTTAACGTGACTAACCACCGCCTTTTCTTCCATATTTTGACATCTTCAAGATCCAAAGGAATTTAGTTAGATCTAAAATAATATCAAATAATGCTAGAGGTTTTAAAGAGATTTGATTTCCTTACCAAAATAAAACGTTTCCAACGTTTCTACAATTCTCCCGATCACTTGAGTTCCGATCTCCGTTATTGCACTAAATAATAACGAAAGAGACGTTATTAGAATGAACGTTATATCAATCCAAAAAGTCCTTCAATTCACCATTACTATTCGGCCATAGTACCTTAATAATTTGAAAATGGAAAAGAACCCTTACCTATTTTCCACGGTCGAAAGGAAAGGATTGAGAATGGTGTCTAATTGATGAAGGATTCGGCTATGTATGATCAAGGAAAAGAAAAAAAAATATTTGGTTTATAGGCACAATAGCATTCGGCCAAGAGAGTGAAGATGGAGAGAATTTCGATTGAAAAGAAATAATATAAGAACGAAAGGATGATGGTGATGTTGTTGCTTGATTTCAAAGAGAAGAGAAGAAAAGAAAAAAATGAACTTTAGGAGCTAGTATATTCGGCCATGGCAAAAGAAAAGAGAAAAGATGATTCTTTTTGGTATGGATGATTTCGGCACAAGAAGAAAAGGCACAAAGAATTGGCTAACGAGATAAGCAAAAGGAATAACCAAATGGTCACAAAATTTGAGCTTTACTAATGCCCTATTCGCCAAAATGAAAGTTTGAGAGGGAAAACAAAGAAAAATCTGCACAAGTGCAAAGAATGACCAAAGAGAAAAGAATGAGATTTTTAGCCAAACTAACAAAAATTTGGCTCCTTCCCTAAACCAAGTTGCCGTCCAGCACATGGTCAATTGGCCATGATTTCTTTCCAAAATTTCCCCTTGATATGTGCCTTATGCCCCCCTATCTTTCCTTAAATCTTTGATTCCATGCCATAAGTTAGTTGTTTCCTTAATCCATTGATACACTAACCAAAAATAACATGGTCAACACCTTCCTTATATGTTCCTTGCCGACACTTCTTAGTCATGAGCAGAAAATTAAAAACAAAAATTCATTTAGGTGCTATACAAGGATTCAACCTCTTCCTCTTACTAGAACCCATGCGCCAACTCCACCATGCCATATGCTCATTTTATGACACTCTTTAGCACATAATTTAGCTTAAGTCTTAATCACCTTTGTTTCACTTCCATAAATTCTCAATTAATAAATTTTATTCCTTCTTCAAATTATGCTTTACCCTCTCTAGGACTTCAATAAGCACTAAAATAAAAATAAGAGATTTTTCCTAAAAAAAAATCTAAACACCAATTTATGCAATTTAAATACCCGAACTTTAGGGTGTTACAGAACTAGAGGCATTGAGCCAATTATTATTTTGTGCCAGAGCCACCGAACTAGAGGCAAATAGCCATTTATAACTTTTGTGGCGAGCCAATTTAACTAGAGGCAAAAGCCATAATTTTGTGGCGAGCCACCGAACTAGATTTTGGCAACAGGCCTTCTTCTCTTCATCATTTCCCAACCCATGCAATATGTATGCAATAGTAAACTATGGTCATACAATAATTTTATAAAAAGGCCCATTAACAAGAGTTGATATTTCCAAATCTTTATTAAGGCCCATAAATAACATTTTGGCCTAATTAACTATTTATCAACCTAGGCCCATTTTTTACGATCTAGCAAGTATTTTAGCCCATTTAACAATTTAACAGAGTTTACGGCCCATTTATCAATCTAGCAGAGATTTCGGCCCAATTTACATCCATACAAAGATTTCGGCCCGATTTTCAACTTAACAGAGTTTTCGGCCCATTTATCGATCTAGCAGAGATTTTGGCCCAATTTACAACCGAACAGAGGTTTCGGCTCGATTATCAATTTAACAGACTTTTAGGCCCATTTATCGATCTAGCATATTTTACAGCCCATTTTCACGAAACATACAATTTACATATTAACAAATAATTTCTCGAGGGCATTTTCATAATTTTCACGATTTTAGTCGTTTTCATGTATTTTCGTCAAAATATCAGTTGTTACGTTTTATACCGATCTAGTCGTTTTTACAATTTTACTTCAATACCGAAATTGACATCCAACCCGAGAAAAAGTGTGAAGTTACACACCTCGATACCGAGAGTACTAATCCTTCTCGCTCCTCGGCACCTAAAACATATTTCGATCCGTTAGAACACTATTTCGTATAAATATACTCTATCGATAATAGATCCAAAATCTTACCCTCTTGATTTTGAATCACTTGATTTTGGTTTCTCCTCGTTTATTGGTTCGTTAGTCGTAGAATCCACTAACGTTACAAAGGCTCGGAAGTTCGTACCACTTCAAATAGTTGACTTCCTTGGAAGATGGTCCGCAACCCGGTGGAAAATCCTCGAATTGTCGAAACCGCTCTTCGTTTAAATGGGGATTCTGGATCCGCCCTCTTAATATGACTAAACACCGCCCTTTTCTTCCCTATTTTGAAAGTCTTCAAGATCAAAGGAATATTAGTTCAATTTAAAATAATATCGAAATAGTACCGGAGGCTTTAAAGGATGTGATTTCCTTACCACAATAAATCGATTCCAACGTTTCTCGATTCTCCGAACACTTGAGTTCGATCTTCCGTTATTGCACTATATAATAACGAATAAAACGTTAATAGAATGAGCGTTTAATTCGATCCAAATGGTCCTTCATAACACCATCAATATTCGCCATAACACTATTAATTAATCAAAAGCGAAAAAAGAATAAACACCTATTTTCCACGATCGAAAATAAAGGATTGAGAATGGGGTTTGTGATGGATGAAGATTTCGGCTATGAAGAATCAAAGAAAAAGAAAGGAAGGTTCGGCTATGGGCACTCTAGCATTCGGCCATGAGAGAGTTTAATGAAGAAAATTTGAGTGAAAAGAAATAAAATATGAAAGAAGAGATGGTGATAATGTTGTTTGATTTCAAAGAGAAGAGAAGAAAAAGATGGATTTTAGGAGCTAGGTACATTCGGCCATGGTAAAAAGAAAAGAAAAAGAATGGCTTTTTGGTACTAATAATTTCGGCACTAAGAAGAAGCACAAGAGAAGACTCAAAAGATGAACAAAAGTGACCAAATGGTCAAAAGAATTTGGCTTTACCAAGGTTCAATTTCGGCCAAAGGAGAAAATTGAGAAGAGGGATGCAAAATTCTGCACAAAGTTGCTAGGAATGACCAAAGAGAAAATTCATTTCTTAGCCAACTATCATAAAAAATTCGGCTCCCCCTATAGTCTAAGTTGCCGTCCCTATGCATGGTCAATAGGCCATGATATTGTTTCCATAATTTTTCCTTGATATGTGCCTTATGTCCCCATATCTTTCCTTAAGTTTTTGATTCCATGCCATAAGTTAACAATTTCCTTAATCCATTGATACACTAACCAAAAATAACATGGTCAACACTTACCATATATGTTCTTGGCCGACACTTGCTATACATGTGCGAGAAAATTAAAAATAAAATTTACTTAGATGCTAAACAAGGATTCGAACCTCTCCCTCATGTTACAACTCATGCGCCAACACCACCGTGCCATGTACTCAACTTATGTCACTCATTAACACTTAATTTAACTTAAGTATTAATGACACTTGCTTCTCTTCAATAAATTCTCAAATATTAAATTTATTCCTTACCCAAATTATGCTATACTCTTCTTTAGGACTTCAATAAACACGAAAATAAAAGAAAGAAATTTTTCTTTAAAAACTAAACACCAAATCATGCAATATATAAATACTCGGATTTTTAGGGTGTTACAACTCTACCCTCCTTAAAGAAAATTTTGTCCTCGAAATTTACATGGTTGAAAGAGGTGAGGTATTATTGCGAATTGTATCTTGAGGCTCCCACGTAGCTTCCTCCACTCGTGGTTCGCCATAGAACTTTGACCAACAGCACGATTTTCTTTCTTAGCACTTTGACATCTCGGTCTAAGATTTCCACCGGTTCTTCTTCACAAGACAAATCTGAATTCACTCCAATTCTTCTACGGTATAATGTACGAAGGATCCGATCTATAACGCCTCAACATGGAAACATGAAAACATTATGAATTTGATCCAATTAGGAGGTAACTCAATTTGATAAGCCCTTTGGACCAACACGCTTGACACGATAAGGTCCAATGTATCTAGGACTTAGCTTGCCCTTTCTTCCAAACACGAAGATCTTTTTCCAAGGAGAGACCTTCAAAAAACTTGATCCCCACATCATACTCGATATCCTTACGCAGTGTCCGCATCGACTTACATCTATCGAGGCTTCTTTCAACCATGCTCGAATAACTTTTACCTTATCCTCTGTTTGGATATCATCTCGGGACCTAACATCGTCGTTCGCCTTTCTCGGTCCAACAAATAGGAGAGCGACACTTACGACCATACAATACCTCGTAAGGTGCCATCGAATGCTAGGCGATAGGCTGTTGTTATCGTGAATTACGCGGTGGTAGATAATCCTCCCAACTACCCACAAGTCGATTACACATCCTCTTAACATATCTTCTAATATCTGAATTACTCTCTCGATCGACCATCGATGAGGATGAAAAGCCATCTTGAAATTCAACTTGTCCCCAAGGCTTCATGCGAGCTTTCGAATCGTGATGTAAACCTAGGGTCCTATCCGATATAATAGATACTGGTACTCCATGCAACCTCACAATTTCGGATCGTGCAGTTTGCCAACTTCGCAATGAATAATTAAATGCTGTTGGCGAAATGAGCAATCTTAGTCAAGCGATCAACAATTACCCACACGAAATTTTTCTTAGTAGGTGTTAAAGGTAACCCACTAACAAAATCCATGGTTATCCGTTCCCATTTCCAAAGAGGAATCCTTATCGGTTGTAACAATCCGGATGGTAATTGATGTTACGCCTTCACTTGCGACAAGTCAAACATTTTCCCACAAATTCTGAAATCTCACGCTTCAACCCTGGCCACCAATACTGTTCACGGAGATCTCGATACATCTTATTTCCTCTAGGATGCATAGCATAAGGGCTACTATGCACCTCCCATAGAATCATTTGCCTCAGGTCTGAGTCCTTAGGCATACATACTCTTCCTCGAAAGCACAACACACCTTCCGTGTTTATTCTAAAATCCTCGATTTCACCATTTTCAACTTGCCAAAGTAAGGGTCCCAACTTCTCATCTGATGTCTGTTTTTCCTTGATTTGTTCCAGCCACAGAGGCTTCACCTGAAGTTCTGCTAACAAGCGCCATCCTCATCTGAGACTCAAATGGGCAAACAATGCTCTCAAATCAGATACTGTCTTACGACTTAACGCGTCAACTACCACGTTAGCCTTTCCAGGATGATATTTGATTGAGAAATCATAATCCTTTAATAATTCTACCCATCTTCTTTGTCTCAAATTTAACTCCTTTTGGGTAAGGAGGTATTTAAGACTCTTGTGATCCGTGTAGATTATTGACTTCTCACCATAGAGATAGTGCCTCCAAATCTTTAGAGCAAAGACAACAATGACTAACTCCAAATCATGCGTAGGGTAGTTTACTTCATGTGGTCTCAATTGATGAGAAGCATAGGCCACACCTTTCCATTTTGCATCAACACACAACCTGCACCGTGTGAGGCGCATCACAATAAGCAGTGAATTCTTTTCGACCTCCTATTTGAATCAAAGCTGGAGCTTAGTCGGGATCTTCTTCAATTTCTTGAAACTCTCTTGCTGCTTTTTAGTCCAAATATACGGAGCTCCCTTTCGCAACAGTTTAGTTAGGGGTGCAGCAATCAACAAAAACCCCTCTACAAAGCGTCTATAGTATCCATTAAACCCAAGAAACTCGAATTTCAACTACCGATGTTGGTGGTTTCCAATCCGAAATAGCCTCAATTTTTCGAGGATCCACCCTTATTCCTTCGGCTGATACAACATGACCAAGGAAAGTTACTTCCTTTAGCCAAAATTCGCATTTACTAAATTTGGCATACAATTGCTTATCACGAAGTAGCTGTAATACTATCCGCAAATGCTTGTCATGCTCCTCCTCATTTTTTGAATAAACCAATATGTCATCTATGAACACTACCACAAACCGGTCTAAATATGGTTGAAAGACTTGGTTCATCATGTCCATAAATGCGATGGTGCATTGGTTAATCCAAACGGCATCACTACAAACTCATAGTGTCCGTAACGTGTCCGAAATGCCGTCTTATAAATGTACGCTTCTTTCACCTTGAAATGGTGATAACCCGACCTCAAATCAATTTTGGAGAAAAGCTGAAGCTCCTTTTAATTGATCAAGCAGTCGTCAATTCTCGGAGGGAAGTGCGATTCTTGATCGTCAATTTATTTAATTGCTCGTAGTCAATGCACATACGCATCGATTCATCCTTCTTCTTGACGAACAAAGCTGGTGCTCCCACGGAGACACACTTGGTCGAATAAATCCCGATCCAACAATTCTTGAATTTGAGCTTTAAGCTCACCAACTCCTTGATGCCATTCTATAAGGAGCAATGGACCTTTGGGTCATCCCGAACAAAAGCTCAATGCCAAATTCTACTTCCGATCTAGAGGTATACCGGGAAGTTCTTGGAAATACATCGAAATTCCTTCACCGTCCTCACATCATTCACGAGATAACTCTTTGGCATCCAAAGCACGAGATAAAGGCTAGGAATGCTCCATATCCTTTCCGCACCAACTTCTCTGCCTTTAATGCAGATACCACATTTGCCAAATAGTTCCTTCGCTCACCAATCATTATGACTTCCTTATCATCCGAGGTTCTTACTGACATTTGTTTTTCAGCACAATCCACTTACGCCCGATGTTTAACCAACCAATCCATGCCCAGAATGAGATCAAACTCACCAAAAGGTAGTTCCATCAAGTTTGCTAAGAATACCTCCTCTTGAATTTTCAAGGGCACGTCTTTAAACATTTTATTAACAATTACCGACTGTCCTAAAGGACTAATTACTGTCATCTCATTTTCGGTAATTTCAGATTCTAAATTCAGGTTTCCAGATATGGCACTAGCAACATATGAATGGGTAGAGCCAATATCTATTAAGGCAATAACAGTACATCAAAATGAAAAACGTGCAGTTATCACATCGGTGCATTGCCGTCCTCATGGCGTCTAATTTACATAGACCGATCCAGGTGTCTTGCATCTGCATTTCCTCTAGGACCATTGCCTCGACACGGTGCTCCTTGACGACGTCCATTTCCCATTACCACCACGACCGGTCCACGACCTCTTGGTGGTCTGCCGATTAGCTCTGGCGGTGTGCATCATTATTACGAACTTCTTGAGTCGTACCCATACGTCGAGGACAATTTTGTCTTGATGATCCATTGAACCGCATTTGTAGCATCGCCGTTTTCCTCAACATTCTCTAAAATGTCTTTTCCCACACTCGGTGCAATCTCGACTTGATTATTTGCAACCGGGTTCTACCTTGAACGGTTCATCATTAGAGGTCGCTTCTAGAATCTCTTTGAAGAACCGATCATTGTGTCTCTCTCTTATTTTGGAATCTTTCTCGGTTCTGCTTCAATTCTTAGCCTCCTCGGCTATTTTGGCCTTCTCCACAAGTGTGGAAAAATTTCTAACTTGTCATGAACAATCGTAACCCTCACTCATCATTAAGTCCATCCTCAAACGCATTTTAATGTTCATGATCTGTTGTTTGCAATTGTCCGGCATAGCGGCTCGGACGTAAAACTTCGACTTCATATCTTGCCACTATCTTACTTTCTTGGACAAGATTCGAAATTCTTTCCTTGACGTCTACATAACTTTCGTTCCAACGTATTTTCCTTGGAAGGCGGCTTTAAAGAATTCCCAATTAATCGGTGCGACTTGGTGCCTTCTCGAACAGTGAGCCACCACTGATATGCCTCATCTCTTAACAAGGATACAACTCCTCTCAATTTTTGCTCAACAGTGCATTCCATATCATCCATAATCCGTTCCACGACTTGAGCGAAGATTCACCACATTCGAGACTACAGGAGACTCCTCTAAAAACTTCGCATTATTTGACTTAAGTCGCTCTGAAATTGACCCACGAGTTGTTGGCCTAATTCTAGTTCCAATGACCCTTTCCAAGACTCGCACATTGCTTGAGTCAATGCATTATCTTCTTCCATGTGATCGCGTGATCCGCCTCACTCTCAATTGGCGCAAAGGTCCATTTCCGACATATGATTTGGTGCTTCAGTCGTAGCACCTCGGCCTCTACCACGGCCACGTCTACCGCGTCCACGACCACATCCTCTAATGCTCATGATAGCTTGTTTGTTTTTATCTGTTTACAAGTTTTATGAATCAGAAAATTTATTTCGGTGTTTATTAATGATATTTTATGAGATTTGAGATATAAAGTTGTTTTTTTCGCAACATATCCTATAGTCTCAATCTCTACGGTTTTTCACATCTAAAACTAGAAGTTCTAAAGTGTTCCTATGATCATATCATAGTAATCAGTAAGCAATAATACTTACTTGCCTTGTTGCCGGATGCTTGTGGTGCCATACTGATCTTTAAAATATAATTGAACGATTTCATACAGAAATTATTTGTGAACCCAAACCACAGTCGAGTTTTTGAAACTCGCTCTGATACCATTAAATGTAACGCCCCAAACCCGGTCTATGCATTGAGACTAGATTTGGTTTGTTACATGAATCGAGCTATTTTAAAATCTTCAATAAGTTGAAAACTACAATATTATTTTTAATTACGATTTTAATAAAAATCAGAAGAGTATTTTAATTTGATGAATATTAGAAAACGTTAGTTAAAAAACATTATTAACATTGTATTATCAAAACCCTTAGGTAATTTGTTTAAGAGTTAACAATAATAAAATATTTATAAAGGAATTTCACATATTTGAAAACCCAAATTTATTTTAATAAAACATCATATAATCATAGCCCATATTTAAAAGTCCAAAATATAGTTTAAAACCAAACACACATATAAATCCATAAATTATTTATAGAGGCCCTTATTACATTAACCCAAAATAGTAAAATACCTATTAAAAAGTTTAGAGTTTAATAAACCCATGTTTTGCAGTATGGCCTCCACGAAGTCATCCTCGGCCCAAGTCCACGTCAATTTCCATTACCTGAGATGGAAAAATTTAAGGGGGTGAGTTACTTAGAACTCAGTGTATAACTCACTTACTTGTCCACTGGGCCAGATTTTCAATTTACGGGTTTGGGCCTTGAGCCCATAAGCAAAATAATATAATGAATAACATAATTAATAGCATGCATGTAAAATGAATTTTTCCCTCCCAAACCTAATTCCATCCGCTACACACCCCCGTACCAACCATCACACCTGTGGGGATCAAGTCAACCCACCCCGCCATCACACCAATCATAGGCATTAAGCCAATTTATATTTTGTGGCATAGCCACCGAACTAGATTGTGACAAAGTCACCGAACTAGAGGCATTGAGCCAATTATTATTTTGTGCGAGCCACCAACTAGAGGCAAATAGCCATTTATAACTTTTGTGGCGAGCCACCGAACTAGAGGCAAAAAGCCATAATTTTGTGGCGAGCCACCGAACTAGATTTTGGCAGCAGCCTTCTTCTCTTCATCATTTCCCAACCCATGCAATATGTATGCAATAGTAAACTATGGTCATACAATAATTTTATAAAAAGGCCCATTAACAAGAGTTAATATTTCCAAATCTTTATTAAGGCCCATAAATAACATTTTGGCCTAATTAACTATTTATCAACCTAGGCCCAATTTTTACGATCTAGCAAGTATTTTAGCCCATTTAACAATTTAACAGAGTTTACGGCCCATTTATCAATCTAGCAGAGATTTCGGCCCAATTTACATTCATACAAAGATTTCGGCCCGATTTTTAACTTAACAGAGTTTTCGGCCCATTTATCGATCTAGTAGAGATTTCGGCCCAATTTACAACCAAACAGAGGTTTCGACCCGATTATCAATTTAACAGACTTTTAGGCCCATTTATCGATCTAGCATATTTTACGGCTCATTTTCACGAAACATACAATTTACATATTAACAAATAATTTCTCGAGGGCGTTTTCATAATTTTCACGATTTTAGTCGTTTTCATGTATTTTCGTCAAAATATCAGTTGTTACATTTTATACCGATCTAGTCGTTTTTACGATTTTACTTCAATACTGAAATTGACATCCAACCCGAGAAACAGTGTGAAGTTACACACCTCGATACCGAGAGTACTAATCCTTCTCGCTCCTCGACACCTAAAACATATTTCGATCCGTTAGAACACTATTTCGTATAAATATACTCTATCAATAATAGATCCAAAATCTTACCCTCTTGATTTTGAATCACTTCGATTTTCGGTTTCTCCTCGTTTATTGGTTCGTTAGTCACCGAGAATCCACTAACGTACAAAGGCTCGAAAGTTCGTACCACTTCAAATAGTTGACTTCCTTCGGAAGATGGTCCGCAACCCGGTGGAAAATCCCGGACTGCCGAAATTTCTCTTCGTTTAAATGGGGGATTTACGGATCCGCCCCTCTTAATATGACTAAACACCGCCCTTTTCTTCCCTATTTTGAAAGTCTTCAAGATCAAAAGAATATTAGTTCAATCTAAAATAATATCGAAATAGTACTAGAGGCTTTAAAGGATGTGATTTCCTTACCACAATAAATCGATTCCAACGTTTCTACGATTCTCCCGAACACTTGAGTTCCGATCTTCCGTTATTGCACTATATAACAACGAATAAAACGTTAATAGAACGAACGTTTAATTCGATCCAAATGGTCCTTCATAACACCATCAATATTCGGCCATAAAACTATTAATTAATCAAAAACGAAAAAAAGAATCCCTTACCTATTTTCCACGATCGAAAATAAAGGATTGAGAATGGGGTTTGTGATGGATGAAGATTTCGGCTATGAAGAATCAAAGAAAAAGAAAGAATGGTTCGGCTATGGGAACTCTAGCATTCGGCCATGAGAGAGTTTAATGAAGAAACTTTGAGTGAAAAGAAATAAAATATGAAAGAAGAGATGGTGATGATGTTGTTTGATTTCAAAGAGAAGAGAAGAAAAAGATGGATTTTAGGAGCTAGGTACATTCGGCCATGGTAAAAAGAAAAGAAAAAGAATGGCTTTTTGGTACTAATAATTTCGGCACTAAGAAGAAGCACAAGAGAAGACTCAAAAGATGAACAAAAGTGACCAAATGGTCAAAAGAATTTGGCTTTACCAAGGTTCAATTTCTACCAAAGGAGAAAATTGAGAAGAGGGATGCAATTCGCACAAAGTTGCTAGGAATGACCAAAGAGAAAATTCATTTCTTAGCCAACTATCATAAAAATTCGGCCCCCTATAGTCTAAGTTGCCGTCCCTATGCATGGTCAATAGGCCATGATATTGTTTCCATAATTTTTCCTTGATATGTGCCTTATGTCCCCATATCTTTCCTTAAGTTTTTGATTCCATGCCATAAGTTAACAATTTCCTTAATCCTTTGATACACTAACCAAAAATAACATGGTCAACACTTACCATATATGTTCTTGGCCGACACTTGCTATACATGTGCAAAAAATTAAAATAAAATTTACTTAGATGCTAAACAAGGGATTCAACCTCTCCCTCATGTTACAACTCATGCTACCACACCACCATGCCATGTACTCAACTTATGTCACTCATTAACACTTAATTTAACTTAAGTATTAATGACACTTGCTTCTCTTCAACAAATTCTCAAATATTAAATTTATTCCTTACCCAAATTATGCTATACTCTTCTTTAGGACTTCAATAAACACGAAAATAAAAGAAAGAAATTTTCCTTTAAAAACTAAACACCAAATCATGCAATATATAAATACTCGGATTTTTAGGGTGTTACAAAAACACTAACAAAGATTGCTAACAACCTCCTTGATGGATATCCGCACAAAACAAGAAACAATAAAGTGTTAGAATGCATAAAGAAACAATAAAAAGCAGAAAATAAATGAAAACCTAAGGCTATGAGTCAATGAAAATTGTTGAATCCCGAAAGCCCGAAAAATTGCGAAGCAACTTGACAATCTTTATCTGAGGTGTTCTCGATTTCCAAAACTTGCGAAATTTAAACTGGAACCTCCTCAAATAATGTAGATCTAATCTGAAAAGTTTCAGATGAAAATTCAACCCACATAAATTTTTTTATTTTTTATTTTTTCGTATTTTATTTTTGTACTTTTTAATCACTTTTTTTTTGTGGGATTTTTTTTATACTCTAAAATAGCTCCAAGAAATAGTATGTAAAATTTCAAATCATTTGAAAATCATTTATGTAATAGCCCGTTTTTAGTCAAATTGAAATAGTGGTTTTGGGACCACAAATCCGAGGTTGAAATAATTATTTTATTATTATCTTAATGTCTAAATAAGATAGTATGATTGTGTGAAAATTTCATTATGAAATTTTATCGTTCGAAAGGTCAATTTGATAAAACAGACTAAATCGTGGAAAGTGTAAAAGTTGGCTTCTAATAGCTAAAGGGTCTAATAGCTATTGAACATTAAAGTGGCGGTCCTTAAGTGGTAGTTAGATCATTGGTGTGTTAGTGGACACTTATGAGATTGGTTTATTTGAAATTTGTAATATTTTGAAAGGTTAATTAAGTAAATTAGTTAATTAACATAAAATAAATAAAACCAAATTAAAAGATTTTTTCCTTATTCCTTTCTTCAACAAAAAATGGAAGATTAAAATGGCAATGGAAGAAGCTTGTTTCGGCCAACCCTAATTTGTCAATAGATCAAGAAAAGCGAAGTTCAGAATTAGATCTGGGGAAAAACAAAATAGTGGATTGATAGCTCAATTCTCTTTGTATAAATCTGAGGTAAGTTTGTGTGTTAATAAGTACTAATGTAATTATGTTTTAAATGCTTTATAATTTTATTGTTGATGAATACGGCTTTATGAAAATGTTGAACGAAGATTTGGCGATGTTTGAAATCCCGATTGAACCTTAAGAATAGATAGGATACAAATGACATGTTAGTAGGGGTTATTGTGCTTGGGTGCTAGTCCATACGTTCTACCAGTGGCTGAGTTTTCTAGCATGTGTTGCTGATTCTCATCAGCTTGTGTGAGCAGCACCGTGCAGCTATGTCTTGACCGTCAGCTTGTGTGAGAAGACCCAGTGATAGCTTGAAATGAGCATTGACATATGAGATATGAGATTGAGATGGTTTCGACCATGTATTCGCATTTAGGGTGCGAGATTCCTAAGTATCTGATATTATTTCAAATGGTTGTAGGAGATAGATACGTATTAGTACATGTATGTACGTAAATCATATGAGCATTGAATCCATGAAATTTGTGAGCTTCATGATTAACTATGTGAATGAATATATGTAAGCCTTGTGATTAAATGGATTTATAGTATATTACGTTTATATTACTTAAATGGTGAATGAATGGTAAGTTATACTTATTAACTATACGAGCTTACTAAGCTCTATAGCTTATTCTGTTTATTTTCCATATTTTATAGTGATTTCAAAGCTTGCTCGGATTGGGAGTCGTCGGAGATCTCACCACACTATCCAACTGTTACTTTGGTACTTTTGAACTTTGGATATTTAGGTTATATGGCATGTATAGGAGTTGTGGTTAATATAGCCTATATGTTGGTAATGTATTTAGCCAATTGATTTGGCTTGTAAATGGAGAATGTTTTGGTTATGTGTATAGCCATGTGATTTGGCTTGTTTTGGTATACTTGGTTGTGTATATATATGTGCAAATGGTCTTTGATATGTGGTTTATATTTGCTTTGTGAATGCCTTATTGAGAATTTGCAATGAAGGTAGCAAATGGTTGAACTTGAGAATGAATTATCATACTAAGTATTAGGCAAATAATGCATATTTGAAAATGACCATTTAGGTGAATGCTTGAAGGTGGAATGGTATGAATGAAATGGCATATTGAATATGTGTTAGGCAAAAAAAGTGAATATATACATTTGACCATTTAGGTAACTTTTGATAGTGGTAATGGTATGTTTTGGATTGGTTAATGGTGATACTTATGAACCTTGTGATTGTTGATATTAATTTAGAATGATTTAAGCGTGATTGAGATTGGTTGAATGCCTATTGATGCTAAGTTATATGCCATTTGACATGTTTAGGGTGATGCACATTTGGGGGAGAAAGATAGCCTAGAAAATAGCTTATTCTTGTCCACACAGGCAGAGACACGGGCGTGTGTCTCAGCCATGTGTGACACATGGTTAGGTATCTCATAAGTGTAGCCTATTTGGACAGATTTGTTGTTGTATTCATTGATGACATTCTGATCTATTCCCGAGATGAATTTGAGCATGCTGAACATTTGAGGATTGTATTACAAACATTGAGAGATAAACAACTGTTTTCTAAATTTAGTAAATGCGAGTTTTGGCTCCGAGAAGTTGCATTTTTTGGGACATATTGTTTCAGCGGAAGGCATTCGAGTTGATCTGAGTAAGCTTTAAGCAATTGTTTATTATATAGGCTATTGGGATAACATAAGCATAAGACCCTCCAATAACTGCTGGCAACCTTGTTCCAAAAACTGCTTGGAGAATCTTGTTATCATTTAAAAATTTTGCTGTTAGGTTTATTTTTTTATCCACTTTGTCACTTGAATTTGACAACTAAATTCCTTTTGGTCTTTGAATTCAAGGTACTATCATTGAAAATGTAAAAATTTTATGTAATTTTTCAAGCGATGATTACATTTAGTGTCAATAATTGAAGAAGTGGTTGAAAATGTTAAGCCATCGATTTTTTATTCAACCAGTTTGATGGATTCTATCGCCAAACATTTTATAAAACTTTGACAGCTTTTAAGATTGACATAACAGTAATTTTAGCTCTCATCATTTATACGTTGTGTAAATTTAATCTTGATTCTAAAAAATTCAACTCCCTAACATTTATACAGTGCAATTTAGTATTTTTTACAGTTTTGCTTTTATTTGTAACATTCAAGGTTAAATTTAAAACAATAAGAAAAGATAAAATTCTTATATAAAATTTTTAGATTTTTAGTTTTAATATGTTTTGGATCAAATTTAATTGATAAATTTATTTTGTTAGCTTTTAAGTTGAAAGAGTCATAAAAAACAAAACTTAAAAAAAAAAAATCAAAGTATACAAGGTGTAAAAGTTAAAGGTTATTTTAGAACCAAAACTAAATTGATACAATGTACAAGTATTGATTATTAAAATTTTAATTATGCCAATTTTATAAATGAAAAACAACAAATT
Source organism: Gossypium rotundifolium (assembly GCA_025506655.1). Classification (NCBI taxonomy): domain Eukaryota; kingdom Viridiplantae; phylum Streptophyta; class Magnoliopsida; order Malvales; family Malvaceae; genus Gossypium; species Gossypium rotundifolium. Next base: position 99,703,703 of record CP106723.1, on the reverse strand, counting down.
TATATAAATAAAAACAAAATAATTATATCGTAAGCCTAAATGCCTAAAATGTTATCATATTGCAATATTTTTTGTTGAAGTGTATTTTCAAAAATAATTAAGTTTAAGAAAATATTATTAATAACATAGAATGTAAAATAAAGAGAAATTGTTTGCAAAATAAATATAATTATAGGAGTTACAACCTCATCAAAAATTTTATACCTATGTTATTGATTAAGAGGTCAAGGTGTTTTGTTTGGGATAGGGCGGAACATGCAGGTGGATTTTGTTTGCCACTAATTTTAGGCTTCACATTCGAACATTGTGATAATGCAGGTCCATCCGGTCCACTGTGCGTAATATCAATGTCGGCAAGTTCCACATTTTCACATGGCAAAGTAGCGCTACAAATAATCTTGATAGCTTCTGGAAGCGCAAAAGTGCCATGAATATTTTTGAAACTAATGTTGCTTAGTTTAACTTTTGATTCTTCCTGCATCAACAAAATAATGATTCAATGATCGATTAACTCTTTTTACTCTCTTATGATTTTTATAAATATGTACATACATTTATTTTGCATTGTTCCATGGGCAGTATTTCTGATCAATTATAATAGGAGAACTGACATTGGTCACGGTAATATCCTCAAAGTGAATGTTCGAACAAGTGCCGGGTTCAGCACCTGGCCAACTTTTGATTCTAGCACCATTGGATGTATTAGTTATGGTGCAGTTTTTTATTGTCACTCCATCAACGGGTTCTTCATTTTTATACAATCCGAGACTACCAATGCTGATACCATGTCCTGGTCTACAAGTTACTCCATTGATAGCCAAATTTTTGGAACCATCCCCAATTGAAGCACAATCATCACCAGTTTTTATCTCTGAGTTAAGAACATTGACCCCATCTGATCTCCCGATGTGAATCCCATCTGTGTTTGGGCTTTCGTCAGGTGCAGATACAATGAAATGTTCGAAAGTAATGTTTTTGCATCCTAGAACATTAACGTGGAACTGCTTGCTGTCTTTAGTAGTTATATCTTGTATCATTGTGTTGGTTAAAAAAATCAAACCTTAGGTTCTGTTTAATTCCAGAAGGGAAAAAAAAATAATTATTAGTTAATTCTATTTATAAAAACAAAAGTCATAACTTCTCAATAAGAAAATAACTTACAATAGGAAGTTGACCACAATAATCATTAATGTTGAAGGCCATTAATGCTCTCCTATATTAAGGGTTGGGGAGGAGTTATGAGTACTTTTAGGCAGTGTATAAAAAACGATGAATAAAGTTATCCATTATTAATTTATTTTCTATATTATATTAATAATTTATTGTATGGTTAGATATAGATAATTAAATATGTATGTTTAATAATATTGAAAATTATAATATTTTATTAATTTTAAAAATAAAAATTTATTAATAATATAATAATATTAAGCTTGACTAAAGTTAATTTTTATATAAAAATAAAATCACCCATAGAGGGTAGGTCATTCTAGAGGAAAAAAATGGGTTATTTTTTGGTGACTAGTGAGTTACTTTCCATTGACAAAACTGCTTTCCATGAAACAAACACAGGAAAATGTAGAAACTATTTTTCGGAAACCATTTTCAATGAAACAAATAGAGCCTGTGTAACAGCCCATTTTTGGTCAAATCAGAATAGTGGTTTCGGGACCACAAATTTGAGGTCAAAATATTTATTTTATTATTATTTTAATATCTACGGCACTGTAATATGATTGTGTGAAAATTTCATTAAGAAATTTTATAAGAGTAATAATCCTGTTATGATAAGGTTTCTCATGCAATTCATGTTTCTGAATTATAGACACGATAATCTAACGGATCTGTAGCATCCAAAATAATTGGGTATCATTATGTTGCTTAATGTTGGTTCGGGTTACTTGGAGATAGAATAAATATTATTATTTAAGCATACATTTGAGTAAAGAAATTAAATGACCTTAAGACTTAAATTAATTAAGTGCTAAAAGTTGGCATAAGTGAGTTAGTAGTAAAGAGGAGATGGCGCCATAAGTGTTCCAAGAGGGAAGGAGTTCGAAACACCTGGCAAGCAACAAGGAAATTTTATTTTTGCTTTAACCTATGCATGTGTCGGCAAGGGGATAAGGATGGATGAGTTGTATTGTTTTATTTGCGGTAAGTAGACTAAAGGAAAAAGGTAATTGTTAACTTATGGTAGGGAATCAAGAAAGTTTGGAAAGATATGGGGACATAAGGCAAATATCAAGGAAAGGTTTTGAAACAAATTCATGGCCATTTGACCATGAATTTGGACGATTGTGGCTAAAGGGAGGTGGTAGAATCATTAGTAGTTTGGCTAGGATTAGGAGTTAGTTTTGGTCATTCCTATCATCTTGTGCAAGTTTTGCATTTTCTCTCAACCTTTCTCCTCTGGCCGAATTTGAGCTTTTGGTAAGCCTTAATTCTTTTGACCATTTGGTCATTTTTGCTTATCACTTTAGTATTCTTTTGTGTGCCTTTTCATAGTGCCGAAATTACCAACACCAAAGATCATTCTTTTTCTTCCTTTCTCCATTGCCGAATGTACTTTTCCCCTAAACACATCTCTTACTTTCTCTTTTCTTCTCTTTGAAAACCGAATCACCATCATCATCATCTTTTTCTCTCACCTTTTATTTTCTTTTCAATCACACCTTCTCCATTATTTTCTCTCATAGCCGAATCTCTTTCTTTTCCTAAACATCATTCTCAATCATTTCTTTTCAACCGTGGAGAAAAGGTAATAGTTCTTTTTAGTTCATGTTAGTTAATAGTGGTTTTGGCCGAATATTGATGGTGGTAAGAAGGATTTCTTGGATCGAAATAATAATTCATTTTATTAACGTTTTTCTTTATTATACTTTAGTGCGATAGCGGAAGATCAGAACTCGAGTGTTCGTGAGTATCATAGAACGTTGGAATCGATTTAAGGTGTTAAGGGAACGTTTTGGTCGATTCTCTTCTTGCGGAACAAGGATATTTGTGGTAAGGGAATCTTACTCTTAAAACCTTTAGTTGTATTTTCAACATATTCTTAAGTTGGACTAATGATCATTTGTCATTGAAGACATTCAAAATAGGGTAAAAAAGGGCAGTCCATAGTCTTCGTAAGAGGGGTGGATCTGCTATTCCCCCTAAATATAAAAGAAGGGCTATTTCGGGAATCCGGGATTTTCCACCGGGTTGCGGACCATCAACCGAGGGAAGTCAATTATTTGAAGTAGTTCGTACTCCCGAGCCTTTGTGCGTTAGTGGATTCTCAGCGAGCAACGAATCGATAAACGAGGAGAAACCGAAAATAGAAGTGATTCAAAATCAAAGGGGTAAGGATTTGGATCAAATCCCAATAGAATATTTTTGATAAATGATAGTGTTCTAATAGATCGTATTATGCTTAGGTGTTGAAGAGCGAGAAGGATTAGTACTCACGATATCAAGGTGTGCAACTTCACGCTTTTCTCGGGTTGGATGTCATTCGTGGTATTGAGTAAAATCGTAAAGACGACTAAATCGGTATAATACGTATAAATCGGTATCTCGATGAAAATACATGAAAACGATTAAAATTGTGAAAATTACGAAAACACCCTCGTGAAGTTAGTTGTTAATATGTAAATTTTATGTCTCGTAAAAGTGGGCCGAAAAATATGCTAGTTAGTAAAATGGGCCGAAATCTCTGCTAGATCGATAAATGGGCCGAAATCTCTGCTAGATCGATAAATGGGCCAAAAAGCCTGATAAATTGTTAAATGGGCCGAAAAGCCTGATAAATTGTTAAATGGGCCGAAAAGCCTGATAAATTGTTAAATGGGCCAAACTCTTAGCTAGATCGTAAATTGGGTTAAGATGCTAGATTGCTAAATGGGCTAATTGCTATTTTGGGCCTCAACAAAAACTAGAAATATTGACTCTTATGTTATTTAAATCTTTTAATAAAATCATCATATGAACATAGACAAATTTTTGCATACATGTTGCATGGGTTGGGATTAATAATGAAGAGAAGAAAGGCCTGTTGCCAAAATCTAGTTCGGTAGCTCTGCCACAAAATAATTAAATGGCTATTTGCCTCTAGTTCGGTGGCTCTGCCACAAATATTAATGGCTCAATGCCTCTAGTTCGGTGGCTCTGCCACAAATATAAAATGGCTTAATGTCTGCGATTGGTGTGATGGCGGGGTGGGTTGACTTGATCCCCACAGGTAGTGATGGTTGGTACGAGGGTATGCAGCGGATGAAAACTAGGTTTGGGGTTTGGAACATCATTTTTGCATACATATTATTATTTATATTGTTAATCCTGCTAATGGGCTCAAGCCCAAAACTATGATTTGATGATCTGGCCCAATGAATAAGTAGTGAGTTATACACTGAGTTCTAAGTAACTCACTCCCTCAAATTTTTCATCTCAGGTAATGGAAATTGACGTGGACTTGGGCCGAGGATGACTTCATGGGGGCCATACTACAAATAAGGGTTAATGAAACTTTGAACTTTTATTAAAGACTTTCTATAATTTACTATTATGGGTTTGATGTAATAAGGCCTCTATAAATGTTTTATGGATTTTATGTGTGGATGGATTTAAATTATGTTTTGGACTATTAATATGGGCTTATAATTATTTTGTTTTCTTAAAATAATTTGGGTTTTCAAATATATGAAATTCCTTTATCATTTTCTTAAATATTTTGAACTCTTATAAAATTTACTCTAAGGATTTTATCAATACAATATTAATGATATTTTTAATTAATGTTTTTCTCATCAAATTTAAAATACTCTTTTGGTTTTATTAAACCTTGTGATTATAAATGATTTCTATTTTAAATTCCTATTCTTCGTAATTATTAAGATAGTTTGATTTAGGTAACAAACCAGACCTAGTCTTAACGCATAGACCGGGTTTGGGGTGTTACATTTAATGGTATCAGAGCCAATTTCAAAAACTCGGCTGTGGTTGGGTTCAACAAATATTTTTCATAGGAAAAATATTTTAATTATGTTTTAAAGATCAGTATGACACCACAAGCATCCGGCACCAAGTCAAGTAAGTATTCATTGTTAAATGATTATTATTATGATGATGATATGACCATAGGAACACTCTAGAACTTCTAAGCTTTAGGTGTTGAAAAATCGTAGAGATTGAGACTATAGGATGTGTTGCGAAAAACAACTTTATCTCTCAAATCTCATAAAACACCGTTAATAAACACTGAAACAATTTTCTGATTCATAAAACTTGTAATCAGATAAAATCGAATTAGTTACCATGAGCACTAGAGGACGTGGTCGTGGACGCGGTAGACGTGGCCATGGTAGAGGACGAGGTGTTGCAACTGAAGTACCAAATCATATGCCGGAAATGGATGCACCTGCGTCATTTGAGAGTGAGACGGGATCACGCGATCATATGAAAGAAGATAATGCCTTGACACAAGCGATGCTGCGAGTCCTAGAAAGGGTCGCTTGAACTAGAATTGGGCCAACAACTCGTGGGTCAATTTTGGAACGACTCAAGTCAAATAATGCACAAGTTTTTAGAGGAGTTTTCGGTGTAGCCCCGAATGTGGCTGAATATTGGCTCGAAGCTGTGGAGCGGATTATGGATGATATGGAATGCACTGTTGAGCAGAAACTGAAAGGAGCTGTGTCCTTGTTAAGAGACGAGGCGTACCAGTGGTGGCTCACTGTTCGAGAAGGCACCGAAGCTGCACTAATTACTTGGGAATTCTTTAAAACTTCCTTCCAAGGGAAATATGTTGGAACGAGTTATGTTGACACCCGAAGGAAAGAATTTCTGAATCTTGTCCAAGGGAGTAAGACAGTGGCAGCGTATGAGGCTGAGTTTCTACGCTTGAGTCGATATGCTCGGATAATAGTGTCAACAGATCACGAACGGTGTGTACGTTTCGAGGATGGGCTAAATGATGAGTTGAGGGTTCTGATTGCCCCACAACAAGTTAGAACTTTTTCCACGCTTGTGGAGAAGGCCAAGATAGTCGAAGAGGCTAAGAACTCAGAACGTCAGAATCGATGAAGATTTAGAAACAAGAGAGAGACGCGGCAGTTAGGTTCTTCAAAGAGATTTCAGAAGAGGCCTCAGAATGATGAATCAGCCCAAGGTAAAGCACCTGTAACTAATAATCGAGGTCGAGATTGTGCTTGAATGTGGGAAAAGGCATTACGGAGAGTCTTTGGAGGAAAGCGGGCACTTGTTACAAATGCGGTTCAATGGATCACCGATATAGAAACGCTCTCGGCGTATGGATCGACTCATGAAGTTTGAAATAATGATGCACACCGGCGGCGGTACTCGGCGACCACCGAGAGGTCGTGGACCAAGTCTTGGTGGTAATGGGGTTTGGGCGTGGTCGAGGTGCACCGGGTCGAGGCAATGGTCCTAGAGGAAACACGGATGCAAGACAGGCAGGACTGGTCTATGCAGTTAGACGCCGCAAGGATGGCAATGCACCTGATGTAATAACTGGTACGTTCTTCATATTCGATGTACCTATTACTGCCTTAATAGATATTGGTTCTACCCACTCGTATGTTGCTAGCGCCATATCTGGAAACCTAAATCTAAAATCAAATTACCGATAGTGAGATGATGATAATTAGTCCTTTAGGACAACATGAATTGTAAATAAATTGTTTAGAGACGTACCCTTAGAAATTCAAGAGGAGGTATTCTTGGCAAATTTGATGGAATTGCCTTTCGACGAGTTCGACCTCATTCTGGGCATGGATTGGTTGGTTAAACATCGGGCGCATTTAGATTGTGCGGAGAAACGGATGTCAATAAGAACCTCAGACGATAAGGAGGTCAAAATGATTGGTGAACGAAAGAACTACTTGGCAAACGTGGTATCAGCGTTGACGGAAGAAAAGTTGGTGCGAAAAGGGTATGGAGCATTCCTAGCCTTTATTTATGCTTTGGATGCCAAAGAGATATCTGTGGATGATGTGAGAACGGTAAAGGATTATTTGGATGTTTTTCCCGAAGAACTTCCTGGTATACCTCCAGATCGGGAAGTAGAATTTGGCATTGAGCTTTTTCCTGGAATAGCTCCAGTGTCCATTGCTCCTTATAGAATGGCACCGAAAGAGTTGGCAGAGCTTAAAGCTCAAATTCAAGAATTGCTAGATCGGGGATTTATTCGACCGAGTGTGTCTCCGTGGGGAGCACCAGTTTTGTTCGTCAAGAAGAAGGATGGATCAATGCGTATGTGCATTGATTACAGACAATTGAATAAATTAACGATCAAGAATAGGTATCCTTTGCCGAGAATTGATGACCTATTTGATCAATTGAAGGGAGCTTCAGTTTTCTCCAAAATTGATTTGAGATCGGGTTATCATCAGCTTAAGGTGAAAGAAGCAGATATTTATAAGACGGCATTTCGAACTCGTTACGGACATTATGAGTTTGTAGTGATGCCGTTCAGATTAACCAATGCACCAGCCGCATTTATGGACTTGATAAACCGAGTCTTTCAACCACATTTAGACCGATTTGTGGTAGTGTTCATAGATGACATTTTGGTCTATTCAAGAAATGATAAGGAGCATGACACGCATTTGCGTATAGTATTGTAGCTACTTCATGATAAGCAACTTTATGCCAAATTCAGTAAATGCAAATTTTGGCTAAAGGAAGTGACTTTCTTGGGTCATGTGGTATCAGCTGAAGGAATAATGGTGGATCCACGGAAGATTGAGGCTATTTTGGATTGGAAACCACCAACGTCGGTAGCTAAAATTCGGAGTTTCTTGGGTTTGGCTGGTTACTATAGACATTTTGTAGAGGGGTTTTCGTTGATTGTTGCACCCCTAACTAAACTGTTGCGAAAGGGAGTTCCATATAATTGGACTGAAAAACAACAAGAGAGTTTCGAGAAATTGAAGAAGATCCTGACGGAAGCTCCAATTTTAATTCAGCCGGAGGCTGAAAAAAAATTCACTATTTATTGTGATCCGTCTCACACGGGTCTGGGTTGTGTACTGATGCAAAATAGAAAGGTGGTGGCCTATGCTTCTCGTCAATTGAGACCGCACGAAGTAAACTACCCTACTCATGATTTGGAGTTAGCTGCGGTGGTCTTTGCTTTAAAGATTTGGAGGCACTATCTCTACGGTGAGAAATCTATCAGCTACATGGATCACAAGAGTCTTAAATGCCTCCTTACCCAAAAGGAGTTGAATTTGAGACAAAGAAGATGGATAGAATTATTAAAGGATTATGATTTCTCAATCGAATATCATCCTGGAAAGGCTAATGTGGTTGCTGATGCGTTAAGTCGTAAGACAGTATCTGATTTGAAAGCATTGTTTGCTCATCTGAGTTTGCATGAGGATGGTAGCTTGTTAGCAGAACTTCAGGTGAAACCTCTATGGTTAGAACAAATCAAGGAAAAGCAAATATTAGACGAAATGTTGGGACCCTTACTTTAGCAAGTCGAAAATGGTGAAATAGGGGATTTAGGAATAAACACGGAAGGTGTGTTGTGCTTTCGTGGAAGAATTTGTATGCCTAAAGATTCAGATCTGAGACAAATGATTCTATGGGGGGCACATAGTAGCCCTTATGCTATGCATCCCGGAGGAAATAAGATGTATCGGGATCTCCGTGAACAGTATTGGTGGCCAGGGTTGAAGCGGGAGATTTCTGAGTTTGTAGGAAAATGTTTGACTTGTCAGCAAGTGAAGGCGGAGCATCAATTACCGTCAGGATTGTTACAACCGGTAAAGATTCCTCTTTGGAAATGGGAGCGGATAATTATGGATTTTGTTAGTGGGTTACCTTTAACGCCTACTAAGAAAAATTTCGTATGGGTAATAGTCGATCGTTTGACGAAGACTGCTCATTTTCTTCCGGTTAATGCATTATTCGTTGCAGAAATTGGCTAAGCTATATGTGTCTGAAATTGTAAGGTTGCATGGGGTAACCGTATCCATTATATCAGATAGGGATCCTAGGTTTACATCACGGTTTTGGAAAGCTCTGCATGAAGCCTTGGGGACAAAGTTGAATTTCATTACGACTTTTCATCCTCGATCGATGGACGATCGGAAAGAGTAATTCAAATATTGGAAGATATGTTAAGGGATGTGTAATCCACTTGAGGGTAGTTGGAGGATTTTCTACCATGGCGTAATTAGCGATAAAAATAGCTATCGATCTAGCATTCGGATGGCACCCTATGCGGCATTGTATGGTCGTGGGTGCCGTACTCCTACCGTTGGACCAATTAAGCGAGCGATGGATGTTGGGTCTGAGATGATATCTGAAACAGAGGAAAAGGTAAAAGTTATTCGAGCACGTTTGAAGGAAGCCTCAGATAGACAGAAATCATATGCAGATCTGAAGCGTAAGGATATCGAGTTTGCTGCGGGAGACCGGGTCTTTCTGAAGGTCTCACCTTGGAAGAAAATTTTCAGATTCGGAAAGAAGGGTAAGTTGAGCCCTAGGTTCATCGGTCCATATCGTGTGATGAAGCGTGTTGGCCCAGTGGCTTATCAGATTGAATTATCACCGGAGCTGAGTCAAATTCATAATGTTTTTCATGTTTCCATGCTGAGACGTTATAGATCGGATCCATCTCATATAGTACCGGTTGAAGAAGTGGAATTAAATTCAGACTTGTCTTTTGAAGAAGAACCAGTGGAAATTTTAGACCGGGATGTTAAAGTGTTAAGAAAGAAGACTGTGCCTTTGGTCAATGTTTTGTGGCGCAATCACGGAGCAGAGGAAGCTACGTGGGAGCCTGAGGAAACTATTCGGCAACAATATCCTCACCTCTTTTAATCAGGTAAATTTCGAGGGCAAAATTTTCTTTAAGAGGGGTAGAATTGTAGCATCCTAAATAATTGGGTATCATTATGTTGTTTAATGTTGGTTCGGGTTACCTGAAGATAGAATAAATATTATTATTTAAGTGTACATTTGAGTAAAGAAATTAAATGACCTTAAGACTTAAATTAATTAAGTGCTAAAAGTTGGCATAAGTGAGTTAGTAGTAAAGAGGAGATGGCGCCATAAGTGTTCCTAGAGGAATGAGTTGAAACACACGGCAAGGAACAAGGAAATTTTATTTTGCTTTAACCTATGCATGTGTCGGCAAGGGATAAGGATGGTGAGTTGTATTGTTTTATTTTTGGTAAGTAGACTAAAGGAAAAAGGTAATTGTTAACTTATGGTAGGGAATCAAGAAAGTTTGGAAAGATATGGGGACATAAGGCAAATATCAAGGAAAAGGTTTGAAACAAATTCATGGCCATTTGACCATGAATTTGGACTGACATTGTAGGCTAAAGGGAGGTGGTAGAATATGTTAGTAGTTTGGCTAGGATTAGGAGTTAGTTTTTGGTCATTCCTATCATCTTGTGCAAGTTTTGCATTTTCTCTCAGCCTTTCTCCTTTGGCCGAATTTGAGCTTTTGGTAAGCCTTAATTCTTTTGACCATTTGGTCATTTTTTGCTTATCACTTTAGTATTCTTTTGTGTGCGTTTTCATAGTGCCGAAATTACCAACACCAAAGATCATTATTTTTCTTCCTTTCTCCATTACCGAATGTACTTTGCCCCTAAACACATCTCTTACTTTCTCTTTTCTTCTCTTTGAAAACCGAATCACCATCATCATCATCTTTTTCTCTCACCTTTTATTTTCTTTTCAATCATACCTTCTCCATTATTTTCTCTCATACCCGAATCTCTTTCTTTTCCTAAACATCATTCTCAATCATTTCTTTTCAACCGTGGAGAATAGGTAAGAGTTCTTTTTAGTTCATGTTAGTTAATAGTGGTTTTGCCCGAATATTGATGGTGGTAAGAAGGATTTCTTGGATCGAAATAATCGTCCATTTTATTAACGTTTTTCTTTATTATACTTTAGTGCGATAGCGGAAGATCAGAACTCGAGTGTTCGTGAGTATCATAGAACATTGGAATCGATTTAAGGTGTTAAGGGAACGTTTTGGTCGATTCTCTTATAGCAGAACAAGGATATTTGTGGTAAGGAAATCTTACTCTTAAAACCTTTATTTATATTTTTGATATATTCTTAAGTTGGATTAATGATCTTTTGTTATTGAAGACATTCAAAATAGGGCAAAAAAGGGCAGTCCATAGTCTTCGTAAGAGGGGTGGATCCGCTATTCCCCCTAAATATAAAAGAAGGGTTGTTTCGGGAATCCAGGATTTTCCACCGGGTTGCGGACCATCAACCGAGGGAAGTCAATTATTTGAAGTAATTCGTACTCCCGAGCCTTTGTACGTTAGTGGATTCTCAGCGAGCAACGAATCGATAAACGAGGAGAAACCGAAAATAAAAATGATTCAAAATCAAAGGGGTAAGGATTTGGATCAAATCCCAATAGAATATTTTTGATAAATGATAGTGTTCTAATAGATCGTATTATGTTTAGGTGTTGAAGAGCGAGAAAGATTAGTACTCACGATATCAAGGTGTGTAACTTCACGCTTTTCTCGGGTTGGATGTCATTCGTGGTATTGAGTAAAATCGTAAAGACGACTAAATCAGTATAATACGTATAAATCAGTATCTCGGTGAAAATACATGAAAACGATTAAAATTGTGAAAATTACAAAAATGCCCTCGTGAAGTTAGTTGTTAGTATGTAAATTTTATGTCTCGTAAAAGTGGGCCGAAAAATATGCTAGTTAGTAAAATGGGCCGAAATCTCTGCTAGATCGATAAATGGGCCGAAATCTATGCTAGATCGATAAATGGGCCAAAAGCACGATAAATTGTTAAATGGGCGAAAAGCACGATAAATTGTTAAATGGGCGAAAACCACGATAAATTGTTAAATGGGCCAAACTCTTAGCTAGATCAGAAAATTGGGTTAAGATGCTAGATTGCTAAATGGGCTAAATGCTATTTTGGGCCTCAACAAAAACTAGAAATATTGACTCTTATGTTATTTAAATCTTTTAATAAAATCATCATATGAACATAGACAAATTTTTGCTTACATGTTGCATGGGTTGGGATTAATAATGAAGAGAAGAAAGGCCTGTTGCCAAAATCTAGTTCGGTGGCTCTGCCACAAATATTAATGGCTCAATGCCTCTAGTTCGGTGACTTTGTCACAATCTAATTCGGTGGCTCTGCCACAAATATAAAATGGCTTAATGTCTGCGATTGGTGTGATGGCGGGGTGGGTTAACTTGATCCCTACAGGTGTGATGGTTGGTACGGGGGTGTGTAGCGGATGGAAACTAGGTCTGGGGTTGGGAACATCATTTTTGCATACATATTATTATTTATATTGTTAATCCTACTAATGGGCTCAAGCCCAAAATTATGATTTGATGATCTGGCCCAATGAATAAGTAGTGAGTTATACACTGAGTTCTAAGTAACTCACTCCCTCAAATTTTTCATCTCAGGTAATGGAAATTGACGTAGACTTGGGCCGAGGATGACTTCGTGGGGGCCATACTACAAATAAGGGTTAATGAAACTTTGAACTTTTATTAAAGACTTTCTATAATTTACTATTATGGGTTTGATGTAATAAGGCCTCTATAAATGTTTTATGGATTTTATGTGTGGATGGATTTAAATTATGTTTTGGACTATTAATATGGGCTTATAATTATTTTGTTTTCCTAAAATAATTTGGGTTTTCAAATATATGAAATTCCTTTATCATTTTCTTAAATATTTTGAACTCTTATAAAATTTACTCTAAGGATTTTATCAATACAATATTAATGATATTTTCAATTAATGTTTTTCTCATCAAATTTAAAATACTCTTTTGGTTTTTATTAAACCTTGTAATTATAAATGATTTCTATTTTAAATTCCTATTCTTCGTAATTATTAAGATAGTTTGATTTAGGTAACAAACCAGACCTAGTCTTAACCCATAGACTGGGTTTGGGGTGTTACATTTAATGGTATCAGAGCCAGTTTTAAAAATTCGGTTGTGGTTGGGTTCAACAAATATTTTTCGTAGGAAAAATATTTTAATTATGTTTTAAAGATCAGTACGGCACCACAAGCATCCGGCACCAAGTCAAGTAAGTATTCATTGTTAAATGATTATTATTATGATGATTATATGACCATAGGAACACTCTAGAACTTCTAAGTTTTAGGTGTTGAAAAATCGTAGAGATTGAGACTATAGGATGTGTTGCGAAAAACAACTTTATCTCTCAAATCTCATAAAACACCGTTAATAAACACTGAAACAATTTTCTGATTCATAAAACTTGTAATCAGATAAAATTGATTTAGTCACCATGAGCACTAGAGGACGTGGTCGTGGACGCGGTAGACGTGGCCGTGGTAGAGGACGAGGTGCTGCAACTGAAGTACCAAATCATATGCCGGAAATGGATGCACCTGCGTCATTTGAGAGTGAGACGGGATCACGCGATCATATGGAAGAAGATAATGCCTTGACACAAGCGATGTTGCGAGTCCTAGAAAGGGTCGCTGGAACTAGAATTGGGCCAACAACTCGTGGGTCAATTTTGGAACGACTCAAGTCAAATAATGCACAAGTTTTTAGAGGAGTTTCCGGTGTAGCCCCGAATGTGGCTGAATATTGGCTCGAAGCTGTGGAGCGGATTATGGATGATATGGAATGCACTGTTAAGCAGAAACTGAAAGGAGCTGTGTCCTTGTTAAGAGACGAGGCGTACCAGTGGTGGCTCACTGTTCGAGAAGGCGCCGAAGCTGCACTAATTACTTGGGAATTCTTTAAAACTGCCTTCCAAGGGAAATATGTTGGAACGAGTTATGTTGACACCCGAAGGAAAGAATTTCTGAATCTTGTCCAAGGGAGTAAGACAGTGGCAGCGTATGAGGTTGAGTTTCTACGCTTGAGTCGATATGCTCGGACAATAGTGTCAACAGATCACGAACGTTGTGTGCGTTTTGAGGATGGGTTAAATGATGAGTTGAGCGTTCTGATTGCCCCACAACAAGTTAGAACTTTTGCCACGCTTGTTGAGAAGGCCAAGATAGCCGAAGAGGCTAAGAACTCAGAACATCAGAATCGAGGAAGATTTAGAAACAAGAGAGAGACCCGATAGTCAGGTTCTTCAAAGAGATTTCAGAAGAAGCCTCGGAATGATGAATCAGCCCAAGGTAGAGCACCTGTAACTAATAATCGAGGTCGAGATTGTGTTGAATGTGGGAAAAGGCATTCTGGAGAGTGCTTGAGGAAAACGGGCGCTTGTTACAAATGCGGTTCAATGGATCACCAGTATAGAAACTGCCCTCAATGTATGGATACGACTCATGAAGTTCGAAATAATGATGCACAAGGCGGAGGTACTCGGCTGAGAACCACCGAGAGGTCGTGGACCGGTCTTGGTGGTAATGGGGTTGGACGTGGTCAGGGTGCACCGGGTCGAGGCAATGGTCCTAGAGGAAACACGGATGCAAGACAGCCAGGACTGGTCTATGCAGTTAGACGCCACGAGGATGGCAATGCACCTAATGTAATAACTGGTACGTTCTTCATATTCGATGTACCTGTTACTGCCTTAATAGATATTGGTTCTACCCACTCGTATGTTGCTAGCGCCATATCTGGAAACCTAAATCTAAAATCTAAAATTATCGATAGTGAGATGACAGTAATTAGTCCTTTAGGATAGTCGGTAATTGTAAATAAATTGTTTAGAGACGTACCCTTAAAAATTCAAGAGGAGGTATTCTTGGCGAATTTGATGGAATTGCCTTTCGGCGAGTTCGACCTTGTTCTAGGCATGGATTGGTTGGTTAAACATCGGGCGCATTTGGATTGTGCTGAGAAACAGATGTCAATAAGAACCTCGGACGATAAGGAAGTCAAAATGATTGGTGAACGAAGGAACTACTTGGCGAACGTGGTATCAGTGTTGAAGGCAGAAAAGTTGGTGCGAAAAGGGTATGGAGCATTCCTAGCCTTTATTTGTGCTTTGGATGCCAAAGAGATATCTGTGGATGATGTGAGAACGGTGAAGGAATTTTCGGATGTTTTTTCCGAAGAACTTCCTGGTATACCTCCAGATCGGGAAGTAGAATTTGGCATTGAGTTTTGCACGAATGACTCAGTGTCCATTCCTCCTTATAGAATGGCACCGAAGGAGTTGGCAGATCTTAAAGCTCAAATTCAAGAATTACTGGATCAGGGATTTATTCGACTGAGTGTGTCTCCGTGGGGAGCACCAGTTTTGTTCGTCAAGAAGAAGGATGGATCAATGCGTATGTGCATTGATTACAGACAATTGAATAAATTGACGATCAAGAATAGGTATCCTTTGCCGAGAATTGATGACCTGTTTGATCAATTGAAGGGAGCTTCAGTTTTCTTCAAAATTGATTTGAGATCGGGTTATCATCAGCTTACGGTGAAAGAAGCAGATATTTATAAGACGGCATTTTGAACTCGTTACGGACATTATGATTTTGTAGTGATGCCGTTCGGATTAACCAATGCACCAGCCGCATTTATGGACTTGATGAACCGAGTCTTTCAACCATATTTAGACCGATTTGTGGGAGTGTTCATAGATGACATTTTGGTCTATTCAAGAAATGATGAGGAGCATGACACGCATTTACGTATAGTATTGCAGCTACTTCGTGATAAGCAACTTTATGCCAAATTTAGTAAATGCAAATTTTGGCTAAAGGAAGTGACTTTCTTGGGTCATGTGGTATCAGCTGAAGGAATAAGGGTGGATCCACGGAAGATTGAGGCTATTTTGGATTGGAAACCACCAACGTCGGTAGCTGAAATTCGGAGTTTCTTGGGTTTAGCTGGTTACTATAGACGTTTTGTAGAGGCGTTTTTGTTGATTGCTGCACCCCTAACTAAACTGTTGTGGAAGGGAGTTCCATATAATTGGACTGAAAAACAACAAGAGAGTTTCGAGAAATTGAAGAAGATCCCGACGGAGCTCAATTTTAATTGAAAGGAGGTCGAAAAGAATTCACTGCTTATTGTGATCGTCTCACACGGGCAGGTTGTATCTTGATGCAAAATGGAAAGGTGGTGGCCTATGCTTCTCGTCAATTGAGACCGCATGAAGTAAACTACCCTACTCATAATTTGGAGTTAGCTGCGGTGGTCTTTGCTTTAAAGATTTGGAGGCACTATCTTTACGGTGAGAAATCTATCATCTACACGGATCACAAGAGTCTTAAATACCTCCTTACCCAAAAGGAGTTGAATTTGAGACAAAGAACATGGATAGAATTATTAAAGGATTATGATTTCTCAATCGAATATCATCCTGGAAAGGCTAATGTGGTTGCTGACGCGTTAAGTCGAAAGACAGTATTTGATTTGAAAGCATTGTTTGCTCATCTGAGTTTGTATGAGGATGGTAGCTTGTTAGCAGAACTTCAGGTGAAACCTCTGTGGTTAGAACAAATCAAGGAAAAGCAAATATTAGACGAAAAGTTGGGACCCTTACTTCAGCAAGTCAAAAATGGTGAAATAGGGGATTTAGGAATAAACCTGGAAGGTGTGTTGTGCTTTCGTGGAAGAATTTGTATGCCTAAAGATTTAGATCTGAGACAAATGATTCTACATGGGGCACATAGTAGCCCTGATGCTATGCATCCCAGAGGAAATAAGATGTATCGGGATCTCCGTGAACAGTATTGGTGGCCAGGGTTGAAGCGGGAGATTTCTGAGTTTGTAGGAAAATGTTTGACTTGTCAGCAAGTGAAGGCGGAGCATCAATTACCGTCTGGATTGTTACAACCGGTAAAGATTCCTCTTTGGAAATGGGAGTGGATAATTATGGATTTTGTTAGTGGGTTACCTTTAACGCCTACTAAGAAAAATTTCGTATGGGTAATAGTCGATCGTTTGACAAAGACTGCTCATTTTCTTCGGTTAAATGCGGATTATTCGTTGCAGAAATTGGCTAAGCTATATGTATCTGAAATTGTAAGGTTGCATGGGGTACCCGTATCCATTATATCAGATAGGGATCCTAGGTTTACATCACGATTTTGGAAAGCTCTGCATGAAGCCTTGGGGACAAAGTTGAATTTCAGTACGACTTTTCATCCTCAGTCTGATGGACAGTCGGAAAGAGTAATTCAAATATTGGAAGATATGTTAAGGGATGTGTAATCCACTTGAGGGTAGTTGGGAGGATTTTCTACCACCGGCGAAATTAGCAGATAACAATAGCTATCGATCTAGCATTCAGATGGCACCCTATGAGGCATTGTATGGTCGTAGGTGCCGTACTCTACCGTTGGACCAATTAAGCGAACGACAGATGTTGGGTCCCGAGATGATATCTCAAACAGAGGAAAAGGTAAAAGTTATTCGAGCACGGTTGAAGGAAGCCTCGAGATGATGCGAGTCGTGTCACGGACTGAAGCGTAAGGATATCGAGTTTCTTTGTGGGAGACCGGTCTTCTGAAGGTCTCACCTTGGAAGAAAATTTTAGATTCGGAAAGAAGGGTAAGTTGAGCCCTAGGTTCATCGGGCCATATCGTGTGATGAAGCGTGTTGGCCCGATGGCTTATCGATTGAATTATCACCGGTGAGTCAAATTCATAATGTTTTCATGTTTCCATCTTTGAGACGTTATAGATCGATCCATCTCATATAGTCTGGGTTGAAGAAGTGGAATTAAATTGGACTTGTCTTTTGAAGAAGAACCGGTGGAAATTTTAGACCGGATGTTAAAGTGTTAAGAAAGAAGATCATGCTGTTGGTCAAAGTTTTGTGGCGCAATCACGGAGCGAGAGGAAGCTACGTGGGAGCTGAGAAACTATTCGGCAACAATATCCTCACCTCTTTTAATCGTAAATTTCGAGGACGAAATTTTCTTTAAGAGGGGTAGAATTGTAGCATCCTAAATAATTGGGTATCGTTATGTAGCTTAATGTTGGTTCGGGTTACTTGGAGATAGAATAAATATTATTATTTAAGTGTACATTTGAGTAAAGAAATTAAATGACCTTAAGACTTAAATTAATTAAGTGCTAAAAGTTGGCATAAGTGAGTTAGTAGTAAAGAGGAGATGACGCCATAAGTGTTCCTAGAGGGAATGAGTTCGAAACACCTGGCAAGCAACAAGGAAATTTTATTTTTGCTTTAACCTATGCATGTGTCGGCAAGGGGATAAGGATGGATGAGTTGTATTGTTTTATTTTTGGTAAGTAGACTAAAGGAAAAAGGTAATTGTTAACTTATGGTAGGGAATCAAGAAAGTTTGGAAAGATATGGGGACATAAGGCAAATATCAAGGAAAAGGTTTTGGAAACAAATTCATGGCCATTTGACCATGAATTTGGACAGCATTGTGTCTAAAGGGGAGGTGGCCGAATATGTTAGTATTTTGGCTAGGATTAGGAGTTAGTTTTTGGTCATTCCTATCATCTTGTGCAAGTTTTGTATTTTCCCTCAACCTTTCTCCTTTGGCTGAATTTGAGCTTTTGGTAAGCCTTAATTCTTTTGACCATTTGGTCATTTTTGCTTATCATTTTAGTATTCTTTTGTGTGCCTTTTCATAGTGCGAAATTACCAACACCAAAGATCATTCTTTTCTTCCTTTCTCCATTGCCGAATGTACTTTGCCCTAAACACATCTCTTACTTTCTCTTTTCTTCTCTTTGAAAACCGAATCACCATCATCATCATCTTTTCTCTCACCTTTTATTTTCTTTTCAATCATACCTTCTCCATTATTTTCTCTCATAGCCGAATCTCTTTCTTTTCCTAAACATCATTCTCAATCATTTCTTTTCAAACGTGGAGAATAGGTAAGAGTTATTTTTAGTTCATGTTAGTTAATAGTGGTTTTGGTCGAATATTGATGGTGGTAAGAAGGATTTCTTGGATCTAAATAATCGTTCATTTTATTAACATTTTTCTTTATTATACTTTAGTGCGATAGCGGAAGATCAGAACTCGAGTGTTCGTGAGTATCATAGAACGTTGGAATCGATTTAAGGTGTTAAGGGAACGTTTTGGTCGATTCTCTTATCGCGGAACAAGGATATTTGTGGTAAGGAAATCTTACTCTTAAAACCTTTAGTTATATTTTGATATATTCTTAAGTTGGATTAATGATCATTTGTCATTGAAGACATTCAAAATAGGGCAAAAAGGGCGTCCATAGTCTTCGTAAGAGGGTGGATCCGCTTATTCCCCTAAATATAAAAGAAGGGCTGTTTGAATCCAAGATTTTCCACCGGGTTGCGGACCATCAACTGAGGGAAGTCAATTATTTGAAGTAGTTCGTACTCCAGAGCCTTTGTATCGTTAGTGGATTCTCGTGAGCAACGAATCGATAAACGAAGAGAAACCGAAAATAGAAGTGATTCAAAATCAAAGGGGTAAGGATTTGGATCAAATCCCAATAGAATATTTTTGATAAATGATAGTGTTCTAATAGATCGTATTATGTTTAGGTGTTGAAGAGCGAGAAGGATTAGTACTCACGATATCAAGGTGTGTAACTTCACGCTTTTCTCGGGTTGGATGTCATTCGTGGTATTGAGTAAAATTGTAAAGACGACTAAATCGGTATAATACGTATAAATCGGTATCTCGGTGAAAATACATGAAAACGATTAAAATTGTGAAAATTACAAAACGCCCTCGTGAAGTTAGTTGTTAATATGTAAATTTTATGTCTCGTAAAAGTGGGTCGAAAAATATGCTAGTTAGTAAAATGGGCCGAAATCTCTGCTAGATCGATAAATGGGCCAAAATCTCTGCTAGATCGATAAATGGGCCAAAAAGCCTGATAAATTGTTAAATGGGCCGAAAAGCCTGATAAATTGTTAAATGGGCCAAAAAGCCTGATAAATTGTTAAATGGGCCGAAAAGCCTGATAAATTGTTAAATGGGCCAAACTCTTAGCTAGATCGTAAATTGTGTTAAGATGCTAGATTGCTAAATGGGCTAAATGCTATTTTGGGCCTCAACAAAAACTAGAAATATTGACTCTTATGTTATTTAAATCTTTTAATAAAATCATCATATGAACGTAGACAAATTTTTGCATACATGTTGCATGGGTTGGGATTAATAATGAAGAGAAGAAAGGCCTGTTGCTAAAATCTAGTTCGGTGGCTCTGCCACAAAATAATTAAATGGCTATTTGCCTCTAGTTCGGTGGCTCTGCCACAAATATTAATGGCTCAATGCCTCTAGTTCGGTGACTTTGTCACAATCTAGTTCGGTGGCTCTGCCACAAATATAAAATGGCTTAATGTCTACGATTAGTGTGATGGCGGGGTGGGTTGACTTGATCCCCACAGGTGTGATGGTTGGTACGGGGGTGTGTAGCGGATGGAAACTAGGTTTGGGGTTGGGAACATCATTTTTTCATACATATTATTATTTATATTGTTAATCACGCTAATGGGCTCAAGCCCAAAACTATGATTTGATGATCGGCCCAATGAATAAGTAGTGAGTTATACACCGAGTTCTAAGTAACTCACTCCTCAAATTTTTCATCTCGGTAATGGAAATTGACGTGGACTTGGGCGAGGATGACTTCGTGGGGCCATACTACAAATAAGGGTTAATGAAACTTTGAACTTTTATTAAAGACTTTCTATAATTTACTATTATGGGTTTGATGTAATAAGGCCTCTATAAATGTTTTATGGATTTTATGTGTGGATGGATTTAAATTATGTTTTGGACTATTAATATGGGCTTATAATTATTTTGTTTTCTTAAAATAATTTGGGTTTTCAAATATATGAATTTCCTTTATCATTTTCTTAAATATTTTGAACTCTTATAAAATTTACTCTAAGGATTTTATCAATACAATAGTAATGATATTTTCAATTAATGTTTTCTCATCAAATTTAAAATACTCTTTTGGTTTTATTAAACCTTGTAACTATAAATGATTTCTATTTTAAATTCTTATTCTTCGTAATTATTACGATAGTTTGATTTAGGTAACAAACCAGACCTAGTCTTAACGCATAGACCGGGTTTGGGGTGTTACAGGATCCTGCAATCAACAAAGCAACAATATTTTCATTAAGGTTACTAAGATGGGATAAACCAATATTTAGTCCTAAATGAAATAATTTTTTTTCATCTTGGTCCATAATTGTCTTTGACGAAATTGGGAAAATTTGTCATGAACTTGGATTCAGATGATGCAACACTTTTAATCTACGACACCATCACTATAACGCCCCAAATGCGGCCTAGAAGTTAGGCTCGAACCCGACGTGTCACATTGAAGTGTTTTTTTTGAAACTAGGTTTCTATTGAACACCTTTCTTACAATTAAGACTTTTTTTCATTTAAAACCTCAAATTTTGTTTGCTTGTTTTTAAAACGTGGTTGACTAAAAGTCATTCTCTTGTAAAATGGTATTTCCTTTAAACCCTTATTTGTTGTGGCAGCTTAGTTTAAAACAGTTGCGAAAATGTGATATTTTGAAAAACAGTTTTTGTATTGGTGTTCTAATTCTATCAATTATAAACCCATAAATAAGATTCCAAATTTAAAACCCAGAAATTAGAAATGCCTTATTACAACCCGAAAATGAGTAAATAAAGTAAATAAAATCCCAAGCAAGTTTAAATGTGTGGCCAGCTCCAAGTCCCTCGTAGCTCTTAGCCATCTATGTATGGGGAATACCTGCACAGTTAAACAGTTGGGCGAGTTTGCAAAAACTCAGTGTGCACCCCAAATACAAACAGCGATCAATCAGCACAGTGTGGGCTTGGGCCCATCTCAGAAGCAATGTCCAATTGCGCCTAAGCCCATTACATAACAAATGCAGTGCGGGCCTTAGCCCTAAACATAATAGAATCAGAATAATCAAGCATGCAAAAACCCTATCCATCCGGCCTTTACACACCAGCTCCGTCCAATCGTACACACCATGTGGGGATATAGTATCAACCCACTGATCCCTACACACCACACAATAGTACCGATGTGGCACTAAATAGAATTTACAGCAGAGTTGCTAGAAAGGTAGGCTAATAGCCAGAAATATGCAGCAGTGCTGCCAGAACAGAATACTTCCTCTAATCACATAACCTAACCCCATGCAGCATAATATCACATGAATGCAACCATATAATAAATAGCATTCTATAACAATCATATAACCTACATTTCAGTTAGTTTTCCCTCAGGGGCATAACTATCATTTTACCCTGTGGGGGTATTTCGGTCTTTTTCAACCTTCTCGAACGTCTACAGTCACCTCAAGCGATACAGATTATATATATCGTCAAAATGGCACAATTGGGCCCAAAGTCTAATACTCAGCCCAAGTAGGCCCAAACGCTCGTGTGGCCCACTAAGCCCAAAACTGCCTTTGGCCATGTGATCGCCATGGCCGGCTCATTATTTCCTATCCAACCAAAAAATTTTACTTGCATAGGGCCCTCAGGCACATTGGGCCCACTCACCCCATTCCGGTCCATTTGGCCCAAAAAATGGCCTAAGCCCTCGGGAACGCTCGTGGTGACTTCCACAGACTAATGCCCATGTTCATGGGCCCGGTTCATCACATGCACGATCACACGCTCGTGTGGAAACCGTTGTCGTACTTTCAGCTTTTTGGCACTCCGGCATTCCGGCATTCTGGCATTTTCTGACCTACGGTTTGGGTGGTATGTGTGCACACCTTGTTTATGAAACGTGTCGATGTCCACGACCACAAACCTTGACTGAGTGAGTGTGATTTCTACCCACCCAAAACATTAACAAAGATTGCTAACAACCTCCTTGATGGATATCTGCACAAAACAAGAAACAATAAAGTGTTAGAATGCATAAAGAAACAATAAAAAGCAGAAAATAAATGAAAACCTATGGCTATGAGTTAATGAAAATTGTTGAATCCCGAAAACCCGAAAAATTACGAAGCAACTTGACAATCTTTATTTGAGGTGTTCTCGATTTCCAAAACTCACGAAATTTAAACTGGAACCTCCTCAGATAATGTAGATCTAATCTAAAAAGTTTCAGCCGAAAATTCAACCCACATAAATTTTTTATTTTTTATTTTTTCGTATTTTATTTTTGTACTTTTTAATCACTTTTTTCGTGGGATTTTTTTTATACTCTAAAATAGCTCCAAGAAATAGTATGTAAAATTTCAAATCATTTGAAAATCGTTTATGTAATAGCCCCTTTTTAGTCAAATTGAAATAGTGGTTTTGGGACCACAAATCTGAGGTTGAAATAATTATTTTATTATTATTTTAATGTCTAAAGAAGATAGTATGATTGTGTGAAAATTTCATTATGAAATTTTATCGTTTGAAAGGTCAATTCGATAAAACAGACTAACTCGTGTAAAGTGTAAAAGTTGGCTTCTAATAGCTAAAGGGTCTAATAGCTATTGAACTTTAAAGTGGCGGTCCTTAAGTGGTCATTAGATCATTGGTGTCTTAGTGGACACTTATGAGATTGGTTTATTTGAAATTTGTAATATTTTGAAATTTTAATTAAGTAAATTAGTTAATTAACATAAAATAAATAAAACCAAATTAAAAGATTTTTTCCTTATTCCTTTCTTCAACAAAAAAATGGAAGATTAGAATGGCAATGGAAGAAGCTTGTTTCGGCCAACCATAATTTGTCAATAGATCAAGAAAAGCGAATTTCGGAATTAGATCTGGGGAAAAACAAAATAGTGGATTGATAGCTCGATTCTCTTCGTATAAATCTGAGGTAAGTTTGTATGTTAATAAGTACTAATGTAATTATGTTTTAAATGCTTTATAATTTTATTGTTGATGAATACGACTTTATGAAAATGTTGAACGAAGATTTGGCGATGTTTGAAATCCTGATTGAACCTTAAGAATAGATAGGATACAAATGACATGTTAGTAGGGGTTATTGTGCTTGGGTGCTAGTCCATACGTTCTACCGATTAGGTGAGTTTTACGGCATGTTTCTTGATTCTCGTCGACTTGTGAGCAAACCGGTGTAGCTATGTCTTGACCATCAGCTTGTGTGAGTAGACCCGGTGATAGCTTGAAAGGAGCATTTGACATATGAGATATGAGATTGAGATGGTTTCGACCATGTATTGACATTTAGGGTGCGAGATTCCTGAGTATCTGATATTATTTCAAATGGTTCAACAGGTATATCGAGGTATGAGGAGTAAGAGATAGACACGTATTAGTACATGTATGTACGTAAATCATATGAGCATTGAATCCATGAAATTTGTGAGCTTCATGATTAACTATGTGAATGAATATATGTAAGCCTTGTGATTAAATGGATTTATAGTATATTACGTTTATATTACTTAAATGGTAAATGAATGGTAAGTTATACTTATTAACTATACGAGCTTACTAAGCTCTATAGCTTATCCTGTTTATTTTCCATATTTTATAGTGATTTCGAAGCTTGCTCAGATTGAGAGTCGTCGGAGATCTCACCACACTATCCAACTGTTACTTTGGTACTTTTGAACTTTGGATATTTAGGTTATATGGCATGTATAGGAGTTATGGTTAATATAGCCTAAATGTTGGTAGTGTATTTAGCCAATTGATTTTGCTTGTAAATGGAGAATGTTTTGGTTATGTGTATAGCCATGTGATTTGGCTTGTTTTGGTATACTTGATTATGTATATATATGTGCAAATGGTCTATGATATGTGGTTTATATTTGCTTTGTGAATGCCTTGTTGAGAATTTGTAATGAAGGTAGCAAATGGTTGAATTTGAGAATGAATTATCATACTAAGTATTAGGCAAATAATGCATATTTGAAAATGACCATTTAGGTGAATGCTTGAAGGTGGAATGGTATGTAATTGTAATATCCTGAATTATGGCTTATGCATAATTGCTTAATTGAGTGTGGAAGCATGCCTTTGTATGTATGAATGTGTATTTATGAATGTTGTGAACTTTAGAATAATAGGAAATGCCTTAGAAAATTTTTAGATTTTAAGGCTAAAATAGGAAGCTGAGCAGGGTGGCCTTAAGAAAATTAATAAAGGAAATCTGACACACAATTGGGCTTAGCAAAGTGGCTACAAGGCGCCACTTAAGGGCCTAGCACGTGACGCCACATACAGGTGCAATTGGGCCAGGGTTCGAGCAACGTGGGAAGCATTGGAGACTTTTATTTTTGCGCCAAAAAGGGGAACTAGGCTAAGGAGGCTTTAAGGGAAATTCATGAGGGATTTACGACACAAGGGTTGGCTTGGTAAAGTGGCTGCAAGGCGCCACTTAAGGCTTGGGCAAATGACGCCATATGCTAGGGGGAAAGGGCTTGTGTTCGAGCCACAAGGAAAGCAAAAAGAAGTTTTATTTTTATTTTTTGCTACAAGGAATATAGTGTTGGACGGCATTACGGCACTAAAGGGAGGAGTTTGATTCTTTTTAAAATTTGGCTAGATAAGGGATAATTGTTGGGATTAATTTTTATTAATTTGAGTAAGGTGATAATTAAAAGATAAAGTTATCAAGATATGGAGAGTTGGCCGATTGAGGGGCTCCTTGGATGGTATTTTCGGCTAGAAAGGAACAAGGCCATTCTCCATACTTTCTTTTCTTTTGAAACCTCTAAATCGAATTCTCTAGCCACTCTTTCCTTTTCTCTCCTATTTTGACCAAAAAGCCGAAAGTTCTTCCAAATCTCATTGGTGCCGATCCTTTTTAGGCCTCCTAATCCCTCTCTTTTCATCTTTGTTGAAGCCGAAACCAAGTGACCACCATTTAAGCCAAGGCCGAATCTTTTGTGGTGTCAAAGGAACTGTCGATTTCATCTATAGGGGTAAGATCAAGTTCGATTTTCATTCTGTTCTTTTAGGCTTGTCGAAATTCAGGAACTAATCCCTCATATTGTTTTATGGCCAAACTATGAAGGGTCATTCGGGATTTTGGCCTATTGTCGATTTATAGGAGGAAGATCTTTGGGATTTCAAGGACTTAAGGTAAGTCAGGTATTCGGCCAAAGGCCATTGAACATGTTTAAGTGTTTGGAATCGGATCTAACATATGTGTATAGGGGTGTCGACATCACCATAGTCAAGTGGTGTTTTTAGGATTTGAGAATCGTAAGGTAAGTGTACTTACACATTCAGCCAAGGCCTAGTTTAGATCTATTTCTTATTTGTTTAAAAAGCTGAAACTAACAAGTCAATAGATCTAATGATTAGCCGATTACAGGAATGAGCATAGCAAAGTTTTGGGATTTGATCTTAAATCCAATCGGCAACAAGGTAAGTTTTGGTTTCAAAAGTCCTTCAGGATTTAACAATCTAGCCGAATAAGTTTTGCTAATATGTCTACTAATGGCCGATTATAGAAACTAAAGGATCTAAGGCTTTAGATCAGGTTTTTTGGGATTTAAGTAAACCACTAAGTGTATCAGGTGTGTACCCCACACTATTTCTTAATAAGTTTTATGGAAATGTTTAATATATATATGTGTTATTAAGAATGTGAAAGATATGGCTAAGGTACCATACAATGGTACAAAGTACTAAGGTACGTTTTCCTACTCCTACTATGAGTATGATATGGTTTGTTATGCCATGAATGTGAATATGATAAGAATGTGAATTGAGGCATGATATTGCATAATGTATATGATATATGGGGGCATATGGGATGTTATAAAAAGGGGAAGTGAATGTGGTGACTCATGTCACGATATAAGAATGTGGTGACTTCAGTCACATTATCTGAATGTGGTGTCTCATGACACAAAATATTATCTGGTGGCTATGCCATGAAATATATAAGGGCGATGAGCACGTCGACTGCAGCAACTGCCTTCGATGGTGTGTAGCGGATGGAGGGTTGACTTAGTAGTCCCCACGGTGTGCAGGTGGGTACGGGTGATGTGTAGTGATTGGTAACTAGGCTTGGGCTTGGGAATGCATCATTAACTGTATATTTTGATATGAATGTATAAGACTTGATATGCCTGAATCTATTTGGACTTAGTGTTTGTGTACACATTGAGTCTGTTTGGCTCACCCCGTTGTGGGATCATTTTTTTCAGGTGACGCACAGTAATGGACCGGGCCGGCAAGTGCTTAGTGGTGGCCATGCTCAGCAAGGAGTTTTATCATTTGGGTATATTTTGATGTAATAAGGCCATAGTATGAACTAATTATGCATGCATTTAAATTTACGATATTATGTTTCGAATGTTATCAAAATTAAAGTTAAGTAATATTTTTAAAATAAACTCGTAAATATTATGACATCTAAATACAAATGTTTGCAAAGGCAAAATCTTTAAAATTAAATCGGCATATCTTTTACTTAAAGTTTTGGGACTCAATAATGAATTTTTATAAAAACTTATATTTCACAAAGACGAACTGGTTTCCAACTTGAGCCCAATCCAAATCGAGTTTTCTCCCAAAATCACTTAAAGATGTTCTAAGAACCCACGAATTTGAACCGTTTTTACTCGAGGAACATACCAAATCTGGTCGAGGCTCGTGGGCCGAGTTTGGGGTGTTTTAGCTTGGTATCAGAGCCCGGTTCAAAACTCGGCCTTGAGGGCTTTTAGGGCCCCAAATGTTTTCCTTCTTTTGAAAATGGGTTTTACTAAGAAATGAGCAGGTTTTCTAGCATGGCACCTGAGTCTCCGGCCCGAAGTCCACCAGATAAGTACTCCTAACCTCTTTGTGATTTGTATGTAGGGATATATAGGGACGTAGACTAGTGGATTAGGAATTAAATCCTAAGACTAGTTTACCCTAACAATTACATAAAACTCTAAGGCACAATTAATCAAACACATGTCTAAGTCATTTGAGTTAGGGTGTGGCAACCATTGTGCGCATGTCTAGGATTGGTTTGATTGGAAGCTTGGTATTTAAGCGATCAGCGTGACTCACCTCCTCTCCACTCGAATCCTACAGTGCGTAGCTTCGGTTCACCCTAACCAAGAGGACTTAGCCACCTGCTAAACCCAATAATTAAAACCCGAAAGGGACTAGCCACATTTTATGAAAACCCTAGTTTTAAAAAGTCAACAAACTACCCTTTTGAAATTATGAAAATTATTATTTTGGAAAAACTTTCTAAAAATTTTTAATTTACAAATTACCTGAATACCCTTAGTGGCAAACATTACTAAAATGCCCCTGGTTCTAAAATTACCATACTACCCCTGATTTCAATAACAATTCTTGGTTTTGCAAAAATATCCAAAAACTTCACAAAATATCAAAGTCACCCCGATTTTTTAAAAAAAATTATGAAATTACCCCTAACCTATGCAAATAACCAAAATACCCTCAGTAAGGAAAATTACCGAAGTACCCTCAATTTAGAAATCTTTAAAAATACCCTTGTTTTGAACAATCACCAGGAACCATATCTTTGCAAAAAAATTATCGAAATGACCCTGACTTGTAAAATTACAAAAATGCCCCTAGTGTATACATTACCATTTTACCCTTGAAATTTTTCCAACAAGTATTTTAATTTTGTAAAATATCAACAACCTCTATTTTACGACATTTTCAAATACTCTAATTTGAAAATTACCAAAATACCTCTGTAGGACAAATTACGAAAATACCCCTAGGATAGGAACGGATAGAAATGTTCGAAGAGTGAATGTGCATGGAAGATACTATGGAATGGATGTGCTTTTCTGTGAATTAGGATAGAAAACTTGAAACTTTGATTTATCGAAAGAACTACTACTAGACTCTTTTCATAAAACTTCTTCGCGAATAATCAGTGAAACAATGGCTAATGCATAAAATTTCTTAACCAGATTAAAGCGCGGTAGTAGAAATAAGCTCTAGGGGACGTGGTCGCAATGTACGGGGATGCGATCGAGGCAGAATGACTGTGTCGAAACCCGCTAGATCGGGTCAAGGATCTGAGAATGAGGTACCACCACCACCACCACCACCAGCTGTTGGTGTTGAGCAACAAGATCAGACGAGAGAAGATGCGGTATCGCAGGCTGTGCTGCGAGTTCTTGAAATGGTGGCTGGTGTTGGAGGGAAAATGGGAGCTCAAAATCTATACCCGAGCGACTCTGAGCAAATGGAGCTGAAGTGTTTCGTGGAGTATCTGGTGTGGCACCCAGTACAGTTGAATATTGGTTGGAGGCGACCGAGCGAATTATGGATGAGCTCGATCTGACCCCTAAAGAGAAATTGAAAAGAATGGTGGCACTGCTACGTGATAAAGCGTATCAATAGTGGTTAACAGTTCGGGATGGTGCCACCACTGAGGATCTAACCTGGGAGTATGTTAAGGCGGCGTATCAAAAGAAGTATGTGGGAACCAGATATATTGATGAGCAGAGGAAGGCATTTTTGGGGCTGATTCAAGGAACAAGTCATGGCAGTCTGAAACGGTGAATTTACGAGGTTTGGCCGGTATGCTCAAGGAGTGGTGGCAACAGAGCATGAGCGATGTGTCCGATTTGAGGACGGACTAAGGGATGACATGAGGTTGTTAATCACTCCACATCAGGAGCGGGAGTTTTTTACATTAGTAGAGAAAGCTAAAGTGGCTGAAGGAATTAAGGACTCTGCAAGGCAGAACTCTAATCAAAATAGAAATAAGAGAGGTTTTGGGTCGTTTGGATCATCTGAGAATGCTTAGAAAAGGCCTAGAGTTGATGGGCCACGAGGTCAGCAAAATGGTGCTGGAGGGCAATATCGTACTTGTGAGCAGTGTAGGAAGAAACACTTAGGCGAATGCTAGAAGAAGACAGGTGGGTGTTTCAAATGTGGGTCAAAGGACCATATGATTAAGGGCATGCGATGAGACCAAATGGGAATCGACCGATGCTCGTAATGTTAATCAGCCGGTAGAGGTGGACAATGACCTCGATGAAGGTCATAGTCTGAATGGTCGAGGTAACAATACTGGTAGAGGACGTGAAACACCGGGCCGAGGTACTGCTAATACTGAGGCAAGATAGCCGGGATTAGTTTATGTGGTTCATCGTAGGGAAGAGGGAGACACGTCGGATGTCATAACCGGTACATTCCTTGTATTTGGAAAGCCTTATGTTACTTTAATTGATGTGGGCTCGACCCATTCTTATGTGGCATGTAGAGTAGTTGAAACTCTAGACATAGCCTTTGAACTTTCTGATACGGAGATGACTGTAGTAAGCCCACTAGGTCAAACTGTAGTGGTAAATAAGCTCTTTCGTAGTGTACCTTTAGAAATTCAAGGCGTAGTATTTTCAGCTGACTTGATGGAACTTCCCTCAAAGAATTCGATCTCATACTTGGAATGGACTGGCTAGTGGACCATCGGGCTGTGTTGGATTGTGCAGCTAAGCGAGTGGAGTTAAGAACCCCGTAGGACGAGGTGGTAATTATGATAGGAGAAAGAAGAAACTACTTGTCTAATGTAGTTTCGACGCTAAAGGCTGAGAAGATGGTTCGTAAAGGGTGTAAGGCATTTTTAGCCTTCGTAAGTGTATTAGATGGAAAGGAGGAAGGTGCTAGTGCAGTTAGAACGGTAAGGGATTTTTAGGATGTGTTTTTGGAGGAATTACCGGGAATACCCCCAGATAGGGAGGTGGAGTTTGAAATTGACTTGTTGCCGGGAATAGCTCCTGTGTTAATTGCCCCGTTCAGAATGGCACCAAAGGAGTTGGTGGAGCTCAAGGCTCAAATCCAGGAATTGCTGTGTCATGGGTTTATTTGACCCAGTGTGTCTCCATGGGGAGCACCAGTCCTGTTTGTGAAGAAGAAGGATAAAACTATGCGTATGTGCATAGACTATCGTCAGTTGAATAAGCTGACCATCAAGAACAAGTATCCCTTGCCAAGGATAGATGACTTGTTCGATCGACAAGAAGGGGCAGGTGTTCTCAAAGATCGACTTAAGGTTAGGATATCATCAGTTGAAGGTGAAGGAGGTAGATATCCATAAGACAGCCTTTAGGACAAGATACGACCACTATGAGTTTGTAGTAATGTCATTCGAGTTGACAAACGCTGCAGTCGCATTCATGGATATGATGAACCAGGTTTTTCAACCTTACTTGGATAGGTTTGTCGTAGTGTTCATCGACGACATCCTCGTATACTACAAGACTGAGGAGGAGCATGATGAGCATCTCCGGATTGTGTTGCAAGTATTGAGGGAGAAGAAGCTTTATGCCAAATTCAGTAAGTGTGAATTTTGGCTTAGGGAAGTTGCCTTCTTAGGGCATGTGGTGTCTGTTGAAGGAATAAGGGTGGATCCTAGAAAGATTAAAGCGGTGTTGGATTGGAAACCACCTAGGTCTGTAGCGGAGACTCATAGTTTCTTAGGATTGGCAGGCTATTACAGAAGGTTCGTAGAAGGATTTTTGTCAATAGACGCTCCTTTGACAAAGTTGCTGAGAAAGGAAGTACCTTTCGTATGGACAGAGAAGCAACAGGAAAGCTTTGAGAAGCTTAAAAGGGTTTTGACTGAAGCTCTGGTTTTGATTCAACCGGAGGCAGGAAAGGATTTCACGGTGTATTGTGATGCTTCCCACACGGGACTAGGGTGTGTTTTGATGCAAGACGGGAAGGTGGTTGCATATGTGTCTCAGTAATTAAGGCCTCATGAGGTTAACTACCCGACGTACGATTTGGAATTAGTAGCGGTGGTCTTTGCTCTTAAAGTGTGGAGGCACTACTTATATGGGGAAAAGTCAGTGATCTACACGGACCACAAGAGCCTGAAGTATTCTTGACTCGTAAAAAGTGAACTGAGACAAAGAAAGATGGGTGGAGTTACTGAAGGATTATGACTATTCCATAGAGTATCACCCAGGCAAGGCGAATGTAGTGGTAGATGCCCTAAGTCGGAAGGTGGTGTCAGATCTGAGGGCGATGTTCACACACTTGAGTTTGTATGATGATGGAAGCCTGTTGGCAGAGCTGCAAGTCAAGCCGACGTGGTTGAATGAGGTGAAAGAGGGACCATTGGCTGATGAGGACCTAAGTGCTAAGCTACAGCAAGTACAGAATGGAGAGTTGAAAGATTATGACATTAATGGCAAAGCAGTGTTGTCTTTCAAGTGAAAGGTCTGTATGCCTAAGGATAAGGAACTTAGGTGAAGGATTCTTCAGGAATCGCATAGTAGCCCTTATGCTATGCATCCTGGAGGCACTAAGTTGTACAGAGACTTGAGAGAACAGTTTTGGTGGTGGTTTGAAGAAAGAATTCTTGAATTCATGGGGAAGTGTCTAGCGATGTCGACAAGTTAAGGTGAACACGGGTTCCATCGAGTTGCTTGACCAATCATGATTCCGCAGTAGAAGTGGGAGAGAATTACCATGGACTTCGTTAGTGGGCTTCCCCTTACGCCTACTAAGAAGGACTCGGTATGGGTAATAGTGGACCGTTTGACCAAGTTCGCGCACTTTATTCTGGTGAAAGTTGATTATTCTTTACAGAAGTTGGCAAAGTTGTATGTAGCGAAAGTCGTAAGGTTGTATGGAGTGCCGATGTTGATTATCTCAGATAGGGACCCAAGGTTTACTTCTCGGTTCTGGAAAACGTTACATCAGGCTTTAGGCACTAAATTGGATTTCACTACGACTTTTCATCCATAGTCAGACGGGTAGTCTAAACGGGTAATCCAAGTGTTGGAGGATATGTTGAGGGGCTGTGTGATGGATTTTAGAGGAAGTTGGGAGGAATATTTGCCTCTAGCGGAATTTGCCTACAACAACAGCTATCAAGCAAGTATTCAAATGGCACCTTATGAAACACTGTATGGTCAGAAGTGTCAGACTCCTACATGTTAGACGGAATTGGGAGAATGTCGAGTATTGGGTCCAAAAATTATGGCGGAGTCCGGAGAGAAGGTTAGTGTAATTTGGGCTCGATTGAAAGAAGCATCCGATAGACAAAAGTCGTACGTAGATCTCAAACGGAAGGAGATTGAATTTGATGTGGGAGACCAAGTATTCCTTAAGGTTTCGCCTTGGAAGAAGGTGATGAGATTTGGTCGGAAAAGGAAGCTAAGCCCAAGGTTTATAGGACCCTATCGAGTGTTGAAGCGAGTTGGACCAGTGGCATATTAGTTGGAATTACCACCCGAGTTGAAGTAGATGCACGACGTATTCCATGTGTCCATGCTACGTCGATATCGATCGGATCCATCTCATGTGGTACCAGTTGAAGAGGTGGAGCTAAGGCCAGATTTGTCCTCTGAGGAGGAGCCAATTCAGATCTTGGAACAGGATGTGAAAGTGTTATGAAGGAAATCAGTTCCTTTGGTCAAAGTGTTGTGGCGTAACCATGGATCGGAAGAAGCAATGCGACAGCAATACCCCCACCTATTCTAGCCAGGTAATTTCGAGGATGAAATTATTTTAAGGGGGTAGAACTGTAATAACTCGAATTATGGCTTATGCATAATTGCTTAATTGAGTGTGGAAGCATGCCTTTGTATGTATGAATGTGTATTTATGAATGTTGTGAACTTTAGAATAATAGGAAATGCCTTAGAAATTTTTTAGATTTTAAGTCTAAAATAGGAAGCTAAGTAGGGTGGCCTTAAGAAAATTAATAAAGGAAATCTGACACACAATTGGGCTTAGCAAAGTGGCTACAAGGCGCCACTTAAGGGCCTAGCACGTGATGCCACATACAGGTGCAATTAGGCCAGGGTTTGAGCAACGTGGGAAGCATTGGAGACTTTTATTTTTGCGCCAAAAAGGGGAACTGGGCTAAGGAGGCTTTAAGGGAAATTCATGAGGGATTTATGACTCAAGGGTTGGCTTGGTAAAGTGGCTGCAAGGTGCCACTTAAGGCTTGGGCAAATGATGCCATATGCTAGGGGGAAAGGTGTAACATCCTTAAAATAGGGGTTCTGTATTTTCCTTGTGTTGTATGTGATGGAATTGATTATAATGTTCACTTAACATGTTTTGGAGTCTAGTTATAACCCTAAGTTAGCCTGAGTTAGGGCTGAGAATTTTATTTTGGCATTTAAAATAGTGAAGCTAAGGGAAGAGAGGGGTTAAGATAATTTTTTTTTGGAAGATTGACACAAGAAAGTAATGGGTAAAGTGCCAAAGAGGCGCCACTAGGGTGTCAGAGGGGTGACACCACATGCAGAGGGGGAGTGCCTGTGTTCGAGCTGCAGGAATTGCACTCCTGCTTATCCTTTTTTACGCCACACACAAGGAAATGAGTGCTCAGGTGGGACTCTCTTGATGGATGAGGATTAAGTTATCAGATCTTAAAAGGATGTAGATGAGGGAGGAAATCTAGGAGTTTGAATTACTTCAAACTCATTGGAAGAGAGTTGGCCGAAGGGTGGACTTTGCGGCAAGGGGTGCCATCGGTCTTGGGGAGTCTTTGGGGTGGCCAAATGTGCCTAGGTTGATAATTAAAATCGGCAAGGTTTGGTAGGTTTTGTTTAGTGTCAAACCGAAACCTCAATTGCACCCCTCCCAATCTCTCTCTTTTCTCTTTTCTTCTTGCAAACTTGAAGCCGAAACCACCATAACCAAACCCTTACACTCATCTTGTTTTTCTCTTCTCTCAAACTCATTGCCGAATCTTTCTTTCTCTTCACTATCTTTCCCGAATCAAACCACCACTCAAGCCGAATCTTCATCCCATCTTTCCCATCTTTTCTATTTTGTTTCAAAAGCCGAAAAGTTGTTGTTTCTCTTTCGGTTTCAACAAGAACCTTAGCCGAATACTTGGCTCACAATCTTTCTTTCCCTTGCTTTTTTCTCTTCACCATTCTAAGTGCCGAAATCAAGGTTTCTTTTTAGGGCAAAGCCTAATCTATCATTATGGTAAGGGTGCAGCAACTCTTTCTTCTTTCGGGATTTATGTTATGGCCGAATGGCCTTTAGTTCTCTAATGAAGTGATAAAACCGATTGTAGGGAAGGCTATTGTCGAATTCAGGAACCTTCGGGATTTGATGGTCAATCTAGGTAAGCGTATTAATATCTTAAGAATTTATTCCTTAATTGATTAAAAGCCGAAGTCTAACCTTTGTGTGTGCTAGTGTGGCCGACTACAGGAGGATTCAGTGTGGGATTTCTGGATTTGGTAGGAGACCAAATCGGCACTAAGGTGAGGAAATAACTTTGTGCGATTCATCCTTCGGGATTTGTAAATAAGCCAAATGACTTTAGATCTAAGAGTGGTATTGGCGAATGTAGGTGCTGTAAGGACATACGTTTCGGGATTTCGTAGAAACGCATAGATTCGAGATTTTGCGAATAGTCAGGTGTGTAAATGTAACATCCTAGATTAGGGGTTATGCGTTTGGAGCATAACTCAAGTGTTAGTAGGCTTTAAGGGTGTTTGGAGGTGTTTTAAGAGTTTTTCTAGAGTTCTAGGATGGAAAGGAAATGTAAGGAAATATAAGGAAATGTAAGGAAATGAAAGGAAATGAAAGGAAATGAAAGGAAATGTAAGGAAATGTAAGGAAATATAAGGAAATGTAAGGAAATGAAAGGAAATGAAAAGAAATGAGAGGAAATGTAAGGAAATGTAAGGAAATGTAAGGAAATGTATGGAAATGTAAGGAAATGTATGGAGATGTAAGGAAATGTAAGAAAATGTATGGAAATGTATGGAAATGTATGGAAATGTAAGGAAATGTAAGGAAATGTATGGAGATGTAAGGAAATGTATGGAAATGTATGGAAATGTATGGAAATATAAGGAAATGTATGGAAATGTAAGGAAATGTAGGAAATGTAAGGAAATGTAGGAAATGTCTTGGAAATGTAAGAAATGATAAGTTTCAAAAGAGGAAAGTAAACATTTAAAAACTTGAAATGAAAGGAAATGTCAAGTCTAAAGAGCCAAACGAAAATTTTGGAAACTTAGAAATGACTTAGAAATGTCGAGTTTTAAAGTTTAAAAGAGGAAATTAAGGCAAGGTGGCCTTAAGAGAAAAAGTATGTGAAATTTGACACACAAACAGGCTTGGAAAAGTGGCTGAAGATACCACTTAAAGCCCAAGGTGGCGCCACTTAGGTGGATAATTTGGGCCTCGTAAGGCCACAAGGAGTCCAATAGAACAAGTTAAAATTTGGCTCAACAAGGGAGTGGACGACATCTAGCTAAAACTTTAAGTGATTTTATTTAATTACTTAAAGAGGAAGCAATGGATGGCAATAAGGACTCTTAAGGGAAGAGTTTAATTCTCTTTAAAATTCGGCTAAATAGGTGGATAAATGAAGAATTATTCTTTAATTAGGAGAATGAGGGAAGAGTGATGGCCAAGTAAGGGATTCTAAGTTAGTAAATTCAGCTATAAAAGGGAAAGAAGGCCATTCATTCATTCACTCTTCCTTTGTCAAATTTCTTAAGCATATTCTCCTCTCTCTACCGAAATTCCTACAGTTTTATTCTTCTTCTTTTATTTTTGCCAAGCCAAAATACCTTGTGTTCTAACCGAATCCTCCATCTTTATTCTTCCTTCTCTTTTCTTTCTAAACCCTCCAAAAGCCGAAAGTTGTGAGAGCATCATTTAGCCATAGCCGAATCTCTGAAGGTTGAAGTGAAGGTGCAATCGATTCCTTCAAATAAGGGAGAAGTTTTTTTCCCGAAGGTACACCATAGGCCACGTGTTCCCTAGTTATTCGATGAATTTTGGGATTTAAGATCCTTAAGGTAAGTGACTATGAATATTCGGCCAAGACCCTATTTTTGAAGTAGATTATGTGTTTTAAAAACTAACCGATTCAAGGGATCTAGTGATTAACTAATTTCAAAGGAGAAGAATATAAGTTTCTGGGATTTGATTTTTAATTCAATCGGCAACAAGGTAAGTTTTAGTGCACAAATCCTACTAGGATTTGGATTTATGGTCAAATGGCCCTTTTTTAAGTATTAAGTGATTGAATAAATGTAGAGATCTAAGATCTAAGGCATTAGATCAAGCTTTTCGGGATCTCAAGGAATTGCTAAGCGAATCAGGTGTGTACCCTACCCTAAGTTTTAATACGTTCATGGCTATGTTTTAAATTAAATGTGTTAATATGAAAGTGTAAGAATATGGCTAAGGTACCGTGTGTACCCTACCCTAAGTTTTAATACGTTCATGGCTATGTTTTAAATTAAATGTGTTAATATGAAAGTGTAAGAATATGGCTAAGGTACCGTGTACCCTACCCTAAGTTTTTATAATGTTCATGGCTATGTTTTAAATTAAATGTGTTAATATGAAAGTGTAAGAATATGGCTAAGGTACCGTGTGTACCCTACCCTAAGTTTTAATACGTTCATGGCTATGTTTTAAATTAAATGTATTAATATGAAAGTGTAATAATGTGGCTAAAGTACCATGTTATGGTACAAAGTACTCAGGTACGTTTTCCTACTCCTACTAGGATTACGAAATATGTTATACTTAACATGTGAAAAGTGACATGAATGTGAATTTAAGTATGATATGCATGATATGAATAATATGGGGCATTCGGGTTATTTGAGAAAGGGGAAGTGAATGTGATGACTTCGGTCTCACTATCTGAATGTGGTGACTCATGACACAATTATCTGGTGGCTATGCCACGAATTTTATATGGGCGATGAGCACGTCGACTGCAACGACTGCCTTTGATGGTGTGTAGCGGATGGAGGGTTGACTTAGTAGTCCCCACGGTGTGCAGGATGGTACGGGTGGAGTGTAGCGGATGGCATATAGGCTTGGGTTCGGGATTGCATCATTATTTTTACCTGTTATATAAACATGTATGTGATATGATAATGCATGCCTGAAATGTTAATTCTTAGTGTTGGTTACACATTGAGTCTGCTTGACTCACCCATTGTGGGACTATTTTGATGACGATCGTTGATGGACCGGTTCGCGAAGCTTAGGGATGGCCATGCACAAAGAAGAAATTCTACGACTTGGACTTTTATTTTATTTTAAGTATTTTAAAGTTTATTTTGGTTTTAATTTTGGGAAATTATTTGATGTAATAAGGTAGTAGTAGCATTACATTACATTACTTTTATTTATTGAGCCTACTATCTTTATATTTATTAAAAGATTAAGTAGAATTATTTTTAATGCAAAGCCCAAACGTTTTGTCACCTAAATCAAAAGGATTTTTTAATAACAAAACAAACTTGTTTTCAACTCAAGCCCAACCCAAAGCAATAATTTTTCTTAAAATCACACAAGTTTTCTCTAAGTTACAAAAGAACTTGAAACCAGTTTACTTGGGGAACATACCAGATCCGGTCCAGGCTCGTGGGCCGGGTGTGGGGTGTTTGATAAAACTCTTACACACTTTATTAGTTGGCATTGCTTGATATTTTACAGTTAACTATTGTGATAGTATTTTGCCTTGTGAGCATGAGCATGGATTCCGAGTAAGTCGCTTTTGACTTTAAATGTGTTATATGAAATACAAGATGGTTAAGATGCTATGCTATGACTTATATTCATGATTTATGATAATATGTTATGCATGTTATGAGCATGTTGATAATGGGATTGAAAAGAGGAGGGGGAATATTCTCTATGGACTATCACCAGTGGTTTTGACCATAAGATGGGTTGGGCCCATCAGTTTAATTGTGACTTCGGTCACTAGTGGTTTTGACCACACCGTTGATATAAATTGTGACTAAGTCCCAGTGGTTTGGTACCACCAGTGGTTTTGACCACATATTGATAATTGTGACCTATGGTCATCAGTGGTTTTGACCACACGATGGGTTGGCCCCATCACTTGATTTGTGACTCCGGTCACGATGGTTTTGACCACCAAAGGTTTTGACCACAGGGGGTAGTTAAAGGAGTATGGATGGCTAGTTTTGGGTTGCATGTTTTGCATGTCTTACTAATATTTTGTGTATGAGTTTGCACTTTCGGGTTGGGGATTTATACATCGAGTCTTGGTGACTCACCCTTCCCATATCATTTTGCGTATGAGTAGATCGCGAGATGGAGCCGGAGAGGACTCGAGGCTACCATGCTTGTTCCTTGGTTTTGAAATTTTACTTAGCACATTTTAAGTTTATTATTTGCAAAATTTTGGTTTGGGTTGTAATAAGGCCGCTAGTTATTATTTTGGATGTTTAAGTAGTTATTTTACTTTACTTCTACTATATTACTAATGAAATTATAAATTGTTTAAATAACTTGGTTAAAAGTGACGTTTTCAAAATGGGAAATTTTCATGAGTTTTCAAGGATGTTGCCATCGGGTAGCAAAATTCACCAAGCTAACAATAACTCTGATGGTTCTAATAAAAAAAAAGATCAAATGTTTTCAAAGGTTTCAACTCAACCATGTTTTTTTTAAAAAAAAAACAATTCCACCTGAGTTTTTAGACACCATTTTATAATCTCAGCAAATTTTCAGCTTTCTTTCAGATAATTAAAATCTTTCAAAACATTTTTACTCTGTGACATACCAGATCCGGTCAAGGCTCATGGGTCGGGTTTGGGGTGTTACATTTTTGGTATCAGAGCCCGGTTCAAAACTCGGCTGTAGGGGCCCAGGGCCAAAAATGTTTTTGGTAGGCCTCTGTGGAATATTATGAAAATGGTTTTTAGTTTGAACAGCATGGCAACGAGTCTCCGGCACCAATCCGCTTAGGTAAGTACTTCTAACTACTATGTGAATTATTATCTGTAGAGGGGTATAAATAGAACGTAGATAGTATGATAAGTATTTGAACCCTAGGACTAGTTTACCCCAACAATCACATAAGACTTTAAATGCCTAATTCAATAAACCTATGACTAAGTCGTCGGGTTAGGGTGTGGTAACCCTTGTGCGCATGTCTATGATTGGATCCATAAGAGCCTGGTACTTATGCAGTCCTAGTGACTCACCTTCTCTTCGCAAGAATCCTACCTGGTGCGTAGCTTCGGTTCACCCTAACCATGAGGACTTATTCATAGGCTAAACCCAATAACTAAAACCCGAAAGGGAACTATCCGTATTGTTGTAAAACCCCTAGTTTTAAAACTCATAAAATTACCCTTTTGAACTTGTGAGAACTATTTTACAAAATTTTCCGAAAACTGTTCGATTTATGAAATTACAAAAATACACCTAGTGGTAAAATTTAAAAAAAAATGCCCTTGGTTTATGAAGTTCCCAAAATACCCACAGTTCTAATCAAAATTTTCATTACTTTATAAAATGTCCAAAAACCTCAATTTGCAAAATCTCAAAAATGTCATGATTTTGGAAAATTACGAAATTTCCCCTAACCTACAAAATTACCAAAATGACCCTAATTTTCAAAATTTTTGCAACGCTATCAATTTGGAAAACAAATTCTCAAAAGAACCCTCAAGTTTTACAAATCTTGAAATACCCTGGATTTATTAGGATTTATAAAATTTACCCGGGTAAATTACCGAAATGCCCCGAAATTTCAAAATCCCCGAAATACCCCTAAAATTTCAGAATTACCAAAATATCCTTATTGACAAAATCACCAAGGAACTTTATTTTGACAAATTATGAAAATACCCCCTGTAGGACAAATGACGAAAATATCCCTGGGATAGGAATGGACAGCAATGTCCGAAGAGTGGATATGTATGGGAGATACTAAGGAATGGATGTGCTTTGCTGTGAATTAGGATAGAAAACTTGAAACTTTGAATGATCGAAAGAATCCCAATTAAGCTCTCTTCATAAAATTTCTTCACAGATAACCAGTGAACAAGTACTAATCCATAAAAGTTCTTAATCAGATTAAAGCGCAATCATTGGAAATGAATTCTAGGGGCGTGGCCGTCGTGGGCCTTGATAGGGAAGAATAAGCGTGTCGAGAACCCGTTAGGTCGGGTCAAGGGTCTGATAATGAGATACCACCGCCACCACCACCCCTAACTTTTGGTGTTGAGCAGCAGGATCAGACGGGGGTGAGGTAGTATCGCAGGCTGTGCTACGAGTTCTTGTGATGGTGGCTGGAGCAAGTGGAGGTATGGGAGCTTAAAAATCTATACCCGAGCGACTTCGAGCCAATGGAGCTGAGGTGTTTCGGGGTGTACCAGGTGTGGCACCCAGTACGGCGGAGTATTGGTTGGAATCAACTGAGAGGATCATTGATGACCTGGATTTTTCAGCTGAGGAAAAGCTGAAGGGTATAATCTCTCTACTTCGGGATGAGTCATACTAGTGGTGGCTCACCGTAAGGGATGGAGCGATGGCGGAGGATCTCACATGGGAATTCTTTAAGGTAGCCTACCAAAAGAAATACATAGGAACTAGCTACGTGGATGCGTAGCGGAAGGCTTTCTTGAACCTGGTTCAGGGTAATAAGACGGTGGCAGAGTATGAGGCCGAATTTCTCCGGTTGAGTAGGTATGCTCGTGGTATTGTGGTCTTGAGCATGAGCAGCGTGTCGATTTGAGGATGGGCTGAGAGATGAGCTGAGGATGATGATAGCTCCACAACAGGAACGGGAGTTCGCTGTCCTAGTGGAGAAGGCTAAGGTTGCTGAAGGGGTAAGACAGTCTGTTAGGCGGAATCAGGATAGGAGTTGGAATAAGAGGAGCTCCGGATCTTCGAGGTTTTCTGAGTCAGCAGAAGAGGACGAGGTATGGTGGGTCAGATCAAGCTGCTAGGCCTCTGCTGCTGCTAATCCTCAATGGCCGCCACGGTGTGCTCGGTGTGGGAAGTCTCACACGGGGGAGTGTTGGAATGGTAATCGGGGATGCTTCAAATGTGGATCCATGGAACATCGAGTTAGGGATTGTCCAAAAAAGATAGCTAGGCTAAAGTCTGAGGGTCAAGAACGTGCACTGAATAGGAGGGATAACCAATAGCCACCGAGAGGTCGTGGTGTAGGAAGAGGAGGTAATGGTGCTGGCAGGGGTCGTGGGGCACCGAGGGGAGGTACCAGTGGTACTGAGGCTAGGCAACCTGGTTTGGTCTATGCTACGAGGCGTCAAGAGGAGGGCAACGCATCATTCATCATAATCGGTATGTTTTTTATCTTTGGAGTACCCTATAGCACCTTAATTGATATTGGCTCAACCCACTCATATGTTGCTAATAGCGTAGTGAAAGCTCTGAACTTAGACTTTGAGCTTACTTCTAGGAAGATGACTGTGTTAAGCCCTCTAGGTCACTCTGTAGAAGTAAGTAAACTCTATAGGGATGTACCCCTAGAACTCCAAGGGGTCTTATTCTTGGCTGACTTGATGGAACTACCATTTCGGGAGTTCGATCTGATCCTCGGGATGGATTGGCTAGTAAAGTATCAGGCTAGCCTTGATTGCGCAGCTAAGCACATGGTATTAAAGACCATGGAAGGAGATGAGGTGGTGATGATAGCTAGAAGGAGAGATTACCTATCAAATCTGGTTTCTGCATTAAAGGTGGAAAAGATGGTTAGGAAAGGTTGTAAAGCATATGTAGTGCATGTTTGTGCTTTGAAAGCTAAGGATGCAGCTATGAGGGATGTTCGGACTATATGGGAATATGTTGATGTGTTTCCAGAGGAACTCTCGGGTCTACCTTCAGATCAAGAGGTTGAGTTTGGTATAGATTTGTTACCCGAAATCGCGCCAGTATCTATAGCTCCATATCGGATGGCGCCGAAAGAATTAGTAGAGTTGAAGGCCCAAATCTAGGAATTGTTAGATAGAGGGTTCATCCGACCGAGTGTATCGCCTTGGGGAGCTCCAGTTCTTTTTGTCAAGAAGAAGGATGGAACAATGAGGATGTACATAAACTATCGACAGCTGAACAAGCTGACAATAAAGAACAGGTATCCTTTGCCCAGGATTGATGATTTGTTCGATCAACTCAAGGGAGCATCGGTTTTCTCTAAGATCAACCTTAGGTCAGGGTACCATCAGCTTAAAGTGAAGGAGGTTGATATCCATAAGACGGTATTCCGTACTCGGTATTGGCACTACGAGTTTCTGGCAATGCCTTTTGGTTTGACGAATGGACCAGCCGCGTTTATGGACATGATGAATCAGGTTTTCCAACCCTACCTAGATCGGTTCGTCGTAGTGTTTATAGATGACATTTTGGTGTACTCAAAGTCAGAAGAGGAGCATGACGCACATCTTCATGTGGTTCTGCAAGTTCTAAGGGAGAAACGGTTGTACGCCAAATTCAGTAAGTGTGAGTTTTGGCTTAAGGAGGTGACTTTCCTTGGGCATGTTGTTTCAGCTGAGGGAATCAGGGTGGATCCCTGCAAGATTGAGGCAGTATTGGAGTGGAAACCAATAAAGTCGGTTACAAAAATTTGGATTTTTCTGGGATTGGCAGGATATTATAGGAGATTCGTGGAAAAATTCTCCTTAATTGCAGCACCGTTGACTAAGTTGCTGAGAAAAGGAGTTCTGTTTGTGTGGTCTGAGAAGCAGCAAGAGAGTTTCGACAAGCTGAAGAAGATTTTGTGAAGCACCGTCTTGATTTAGCTTTGAGGCGAAAAGGAATTCATTGTGTCTTGTGATGCATCGCATCTTGGTTTAGGTGTGTCTTGATCACGAGGAAGGGAAGGTGGTCGCTTATTCATCACGGCAGCGGTTGAGGCCTCACAAAGGTAACTATCCGACACATGATTTGGAATTGGGCTGCTTGTGGTTTTTGCCTTGAAGATTTGGAGGCACTATCTGTGTGGGGAGAAATCGGTAGTGTATTCGGATCACAAGAGCACAAGTACCTCTTGACTCAAAAGATTTAAATCTGAGGCGACAAGGTGGATTGAGTTCTTTGAAGGACTCTGATCGCTCAATCGAATACCATCCGGGTAAGGCTAACGTGGTAGCCGATGCATTGAATTTGTAAGGTGGTAGCGGTTTGCGAGCAATGTTTGCTCACCTAAGTCTCTATGAGGATGGGAGCCTTCTGGCAGAATTACAAGTAAAGCCATCTTGGATTGATGAAGTTAAAGAAAGGCGGATGAGCAGCGGAGTTCGAGTACTCGAGGTTGCAAGTACAAAGTGGTGAGGCCGAGGTTCGGTGTGGGTAGCGATGGAGTATTGTATTTTCGGGAGAGTATGCATGCCTAAGGATAATGATTTGAGGCGTGGATCCTTCAAGAAGCTCATAGCAGCCGTCGCTATGCATCAGGGAGGCGACAAGATGTATCGGGATTTAAGGGAGCGATTTTGGTGGCGGGTCTTAAGTGGGAAATGTAGAGTTAGTGGGCAAGTGTCGACATGCTAGCAAGTTAAGGTGAGCATCATTTGCCATCGAGTACATTCTGATAGGTAAAGATCCACATGGAAGTGAGAGGGATTACTATGGATTTAAGTAAGTGGGCTTCCCTTACGATGAAAAGATTGATATGGGTGATAGTGGACCGGATAACTAACTTCGGCCCATTTCATACAGTAAGGGTGGAATACTCACTTCAAAGGTTAGCCAAGTCAGTATATAAATGAGATAGTGCGGTTGCATGGAGTACCTGTGTCCATTATCTCAGATAGAGATCCCCGGTTCATGTCGAGATTCTAGGAGGCCTTACATCAGGCGTTTGGCACGAAGTTGAATTTTAGCACGGCTTTTCATCCGCAGTCTGATGGACAATCTGAGAGGGTAATCCAAGTGTTGGAAGATATGTTAAGGGGTTGTGTTTTGGATTTTCGTGGTAGCTGGGAGG
The DNA here is from genome assembly GCA_025506655.1 of Gossypium rotundifolium. Classification (NCBI taxonomy): domain Eukaryota; kingdom Viridiplantae; phylum Streptophyta; class Magnoliopsida; order Malvales; family Malvaceae; genus Gossypium; species Gossypium rotundifolium. The sequence goes on along the minus strand of CP106723.1, from coordinate 99,659,161 downwards.
AATACCTACCTTTGGTAGAATTCGCTTATAACAATAGTTATCAAGCGAGTATTCAGATGGCACCGTATGAGGCGCTGTATGGTCGAAAATGACGTACTCCTACGTGTTGGAACATCGGATGTTGGGTCCGGAGTTAGTGGTGGAGACAGAGGATAAGGTTAGGGTAATTCGGGCTCGTCTTAAAGAGGCGTCAGACAGGCAGAAATCTTACGCCGATCTTAAGCGCAGGGATGTGGAGTATGCAGTGGGTGATAAGGTCTTCATGAAGGTATCACCTTGGAAGAAGGTGCTGAGGTTTGGCCGAAAGGGCAAGCTAAGCCATAGGTTCATCGGGCCGTACACAGTGTTGAAACGTGTGGGACAGGTAGCTTACCAACTTGAGTCGTAAGCGAAATTGAGCGGATCCATGACATCTTCCATGTTTGATCTTTGGCGCTATCGATCGATCCATCACATGTAGTGCTTGGTTGCGAAAATTGAAGTGAACTCGGACTTGTCTTTCGGGAGGGCCAGTCTGATTTTGGATTGAGATGTCAAGGTTTTGAAAAGGAAGTCAGTACCTTTGGTAAAAGTGTTATGGCGGAACCATGGTACAGAGGAGGCAACGTGGGAACCCGAAGATGCGATGAGGCAGCAATACCCTTAACTCTTCTGATCAAGTAATTTCGAGGCCGAAATTATTTTTAAGGGGGTAGAACTGTAACATCCTTAAAATAGGGGTTCTGCATTTTGCTTGTGTTGTATGTGATGGAATTAATTATAATGTTCACTTAACATGTTTTGTGGTCTAGTTATAACCCTAAGTTAGCTTTGAGTTAGAATGAGAATTTTATTTTGGCATTTAAAATAGTGAAGCTAAGGGAAGAGAGGTTAAGAGAATTTTTTTTGGAAGGTTGACACAAGAAAGTAATGGGTAAAGTGGCAAAGAGGCGCCACTAGGGTGTCAGAGGAGTGACGCCACATACAGAGGGGAAGTGCCTGTGTTCGAGCTGCAGGAATTGCACTCTTGCTTATCCTTTTTCATGCCACACACAAGGAGAGTAGTGCTCAGGTGGAACTCTCTTGATGGATGAGGATTAAGTTATCAGATCTTAAAAGGATGTAGATGAGGGAGGAAATCTAGGAGTTTGAATTACTTCAAACTCATTAGAAGAGAGTTGGCCGAAGGGTGGACTTTGGGGCAATGGGTGCCATCGATTTTGGGGAGTCTTTGGGGTGGCTGAATGTGCCTAGGTTGATAATTAAAATCGGCAAGGTTTGGTAGGTTTTGTTTAGTGTCAAACCGAAACCTCAATTGCACCCCTCCCAATCTCTCTCTTTTCTCTTTTCTTCTTGCAAACTTGAAGCCGAAACCACCATAACCAAACCCTTACGCTCATCTTATTTTTCTCTTCTCTCAAACTCATTACCGAATCTTCCTTTCTCTTCACCATCTTTCCCGAATCAAACCACCACTCAAGCCGAATCTTGATCCCATCTTTCCCATCTTTTCTATTTTGTTTCAAAAGCTGAAAAGTTATTGTTTCTCTTTCGGTTTCAACAAGAACCTTGGCCGAATACTTGGCTCAGAATCCTTCTTTCCCTTGCGTTTTTCTCTTCACCATTCTATGTGCCGAAATTAAGGTTTCTTTTTGGGGCAAAGCCTAATCTATCATTAAGGTAAGGGCGCGGCAACTCTTTCTTCTTTCGGGATTTATGTTATGGCCGAATGGCCTTTAGTTCTCTAATGAAGTGATAAAATCAATTGTAGGGAAGGCTATTGCCGAATTCAGGAACCTTCAGGATTTGGTGGTCAATCTAGGTAAGCGTATTAATATCTTAAGAATTTATTCCTTAATTGATCAAAAGCCGAAGGCTAACCTTTGTGTGTGCTAGTGTGGCCGACTACGAGGAGGATTCAGTGTGGGATTTCGGGATTTGGTAGGAGACCAAATCGGCACTAAGGTGAGGAAATAACTTTGTGCGATTCATCCTTCAGGATTTGTAAATAAGCCGAATGGCTTTAGATCTAAGAGTGGTATTGGCCGAATGTAGGTGCTGTAAGGACATACGTTTCAGGATTTCGTAGAAACGCATAGATTCGAGATTTTGCGAATAGTCAGGTGTGTAAAACTCTTACACACTTTATTAGTTGGCATTGCTTGATATTTTACAGTTAACTATTGTGATAGTGTTTTGCCTTGTGAGCATGAGAATGGATTCCGGGTAAGTCGCTTTTGACTTTAAATGTGTTATATGAAAGACATGATGGTTAAGATGCTATGCCATGACTTATATGCATGATTTATGATAATATGTTAAGCATGTTATGAGCATGTTGATAATGGGATTAAAGAGAGGAGGGAATATTCTCTATGGATCTGTCACGATGGTTTTGACCACAAGATGGGTTGGCCCATCGGTTTAATTGTGACTTGGTCACGATGGTTTTGACCACACCGTTGATATAAATTGTGACTAAGTCCCGGTGGTTTGGTACCACCAGTGGTTTTGACCACATATTGATAATTGTGACCTATGGTCATCAGTGGTTTTGACCACACGATGGGTTGGCCCCATCACTTGATTTGTGACTCCGGTCACCAGTGGTTTTGACCACACGGGGTAGTTAAAGGAGTATGGATGGCTAGTTTTGGGTTGCATGTTTTGCATGTCTTACTAATATTTTGTGTATGAGTTTGTACTTCCAGGTTGGGGATTTATACACTGAGTCTTGGTGACTCACCACTTCCCATATCATTTTTCAGATGAGTAGATCACGAGATGGGCCGAGAGGACTCGGCGCTACCATGCTTGTTCCTTGGTTTTGAAATTTTACTTAGCACATTTTAAGTTTATTATTTACGAAATTTTGGTTTGGGTTGTCATAAGGCCACTAGTTATTATTTTGGATGTTTAAGTAGTTGTTTTACTTTACTTGTACTATATTACTAATGAAATTATAAATTGTTTAAATAACTCGGTTAAAAGTGACGTTTTCAAAATGGGAAATTTTCACGAGTTTTCAAGGATGTTGCCATCGGGTAGCAAAATTCACCAAGTTAACAATAACTCTAATGGTTCTAATAAAAAAAAAAGATCAAATGTTTTCAAAGGTTTCAACTCAACCATGTTTTTTTAAAAAAAAAAAACAATTCCACCTGAGTTTTTAGACACCATTTTATAATCTCAGCAAATTTTTAGCTTTCATTCAGATAATCAAAATCTTTCAAAACGTTTTTACTCCGTGGCATACCAGATCCGGTCAAGGCTCATGGGCCGGGTTTGGGGTGTTACAAAAGGGCTTGTGTTCGAGCCACAAGGAAAGTAAAAAGAAGATTTATTATTTTTTTTGTTACAAGGAAGATAGTGTTGGACGGCATTAAGGCACTAAAGGGAGGAGTTTGATTCTTTTTAAAATTTGGCTAGATAAGGGATAATTGTTGGGATTAATTTTTATTAATTTGAGTAAGGTGATAATTAAAAGATAAAGTTATCAAGATATGGAGAGTTGGCCGATTGAGGGGCTCCTTGGATGGTATTTTTGGCTAGAAAGGAACAAGGCCATTCTCCATACTTTCTTTTCTTTTGAAACCTCTAAACCGAATTCTCTAGCCACTCTTTCTTTTTCTCTCCTATTTTGACCAAAAACCCGAAAGTTCTTCCAAATCTCATTGGTGCCGATCCTTTCTAGGCCTCATAATCCCTCTCTTTTCATCTTTGTTGAACCCGAAACCAAATGACCACCATGTAAGCCAAGGCCGAATCTTCTGTAGTGTAAAAGGATTTGCCGATTTCATCTATAGGGGTAAGATCAAGTTCGATTTTCATTCTGTTCTTTTAGGCCTGTCGAAATTGAGGAACTAATCCCTCATATTGTTTTATGGCCGAAACTATGAAGGGTCATTCGGGATTTTGGCCTATTGTCGATTTCTAGGAGGAAGATCTTCAGGATTTCAAGGACATAAGGTAAGTTAAGTATTCGGCCAAAGGCCATTGAACATGTTTAAGTGTTTGGAATCGGATCTAACATATGTGTATAGGGGTGTCGACATCACCATAGTCAAGTGGTGTTTTCGGGATTTGAGAATCGTAAGGTAAGTGTACTTACACATTCGGCCAAGGCCTAGTTTGGTATCTAGATCTATTTCTTATTTGTTTAAAAAGCAGAAACTAACAAGTCAATAGATCTAATGATTAGCCGATTACTGAGGAAGGAGCATAGCAAAGTTTCGGATTTGATCTTAAATCCAATCGGCAACAAGGTAAGTTTTGGTTTCAAAAGTCCTTCGGGATTTAACAATCTAGCCGAATAAGTTTTGCTAATATGTTTACTAATGGCCGATTATAGGAACTAAAGGATCTAAGGCTTTAGATCAGGTTTTTCAGGATTTAAGTAAACCGCTAAGTGTATCAGGTGTGTACCCCACACTATTTCTTAATAAGTTTTATGGCAATGTTTAATATATATATGTGTTATTAAGAATTTGAAAGATATGGCTAAGGTACCATACAATGGTACAAAGTACTAAGGTACGTTTTCCTACTCCTACTATGAGTATGATATGGTTTGTTATGCCATGAATGTGAATATGATAAGAATGTGAATTGAGGCATGATATTGCATAATGTGTATGATATATGGGGGCATATGGGATGTTATGAAAAGGGGAAGTGAATGTGGTGACTCATGTCACGATATAAGAATGTGGTGACTTCGGTCACATTATCTGAATGTGGTGTCTCATGACACAAAATATTGTCTGGTGGCTATGCCACGAAATATATAAGGGATATGAGCACGTCGACTGCAACGACTGCCTTTGATGGTGTGTAGCGGATGGAGGGTTGACTTAGTAGTCCCTACGGTGTGCAGGTGGGTACGGGTGATGTGTAGCAGTTGGTAACTAGGCTTGGGCTTGGGAATGCATCATTAACTGTATATTTTGATATGAATGTATAAGACTTGATATGCCTGGATCTATTTGGACTTAGTGTTTGTGTACACATTGAGTCTGTTTGACTCACCCCGTTGTGGGATCATTTTTTTTCAGGTGACGCACATTAACGGACCGGGCCGGCAAGTGCTTAGTGGTGTCCATGCTCAGCAAGGAGTTTTATGATTTGACATTTACTTTTATTTAAGTACTTTCAATTTATTTTGGGTATATTTTGATGTAATAAGGCCATAGTATGAACTAATTATGCATGCATTTAAATTTACGATATTATGTTTCGAATGTTATCAAAATTAAAGTTAAGTAATATTTTTAAAATAATCTCGTAAATATTATGACATCTAAATACAAATGTTTTCAAAGGAAAAATATTTAAAATTAAATCGGCATATCTTTTACTTAAAGTTTTGGGACTCAATAATGAATTTTTATAAAAACTTATATGTCACAAAGACAAACTGGTTTCCAACTTGAGCCCAATCCAAATCGAGCTTTCTCCCAAAATCACTAAAAGATTTTCTAAGAACCCACAAATTTGAACCTTTTTTACTCGAGGAACATACCAGATCTTGTCGAGGCTCGTGGGCCGGGTTTGGGGTGTTTCAGTAATGAAATGGCTTATTGAATATGTGTTAGGCAAAAAAGTGAATTTATACATTTGACCATTTAGGTAACTTTTGATAGTGGTAATGGTATGTTTTGGATTGGTTAATGGTGATACTTATGAACCTTGTGATTGTTGATATTAATGTGGAATGGTTTAAGCGTGGTTGAGATTGGTTGAATGCCTATTGATGCTAAGTTATATGCCATTTGACATGTTTAGGGTGATGCACTTTTGGGTGAGAAAGATAGCCTGGAAAATAGCCTATTCTTGTCCACACGGGCAGAGACACGGGCGTGTGTCTCAGCCATGTGTGACACATGGTCAGGTATCTCATAAGTATAGCCTATTTGGACAGATTTGTTGTTGTATTCATTGATGACATTCTGATCTATTCCCGAGATGAATTTGAGCATGCTGAACATTTGAGGGTTGTATTACAAACATTGAGAGATAAACAACTATTTGCTAAATTTAGTAAATGCGAGTTTTGGCTCTGAGAAGTTGCATTTTTGGGACATATTGTTTCAGCGGAAGGCATTCGAGTTGATCTGAGTAAGATTTCAGTAGTCGTTTATTATAGAGGCTATTGGGACAACATAAGCATAAGACCCTCCAATAACTACTGGCAACCTTGTTCCAAAAACTGCTTGGAGAATCTTGTTATCATTTAAAAATTTTACTGTTAGGTTTAATTTTTTTATCCACTTTGTCACTTGAATTTGACAACTAAATTCCTTTTGGTCTTTGAATTCAAGGTACTATCATTGAAAATGTAAAAATTTTATATAATTTTTCAAGCGATGATTACATTTAGTGTCAATAATTGAACAAGTGGTTGAAAAGGTTAAACCATCGATTTTTTGTTCAACTAGTTTGATGGATTCTATCGCCAAACATTTTATAAAACTTTGACAGCTTTTAAGATTGACATAACAGTAATTTTAGCTCTCATCATTTATACGTTGTGTAAATTTAATCTTGATTCTAAAAAATTCAACTCCCTAACATTTATACAGTGCAATTTAGTATTTTTTACAGTTTTGCTTTTATTTGTAACATTCAAGGTTAAATTTAAAACAATAAGAAAAGATAAAATTCTTATATAAAATTTTAGATTTTTAGTTTTAATATGTTTTGGATCAAATTTAATTGATAAATTTATTTTGTTAGCCTTTAAGTTGAAAGAGTCATAAAAAACAAAACTTAAAAAAAAAAATCAAAGTATACAAGGTGTAAAAGTTAAAGGTTATTTTAGAACCAAAACTAAATTGATACAATGTACAAATATTGATTATTAAAATTTTAATTATGCCAATTTTATAAATGAAAAACAACAAATTTATATAAATAAAAAACAAAATAATTATATAAATAGCCTAAATGCCTAAAATGTTATCATATTGCAATATTTTTTGTTGAAGAGTATTTTCAAAAATAATTAAGTTTAAGAAAAATATTATTAATAACATAGAATGTAAAATAAAAAGAAATTGTTTGCAAAATAAATATAATTATAGGAGTTACAACCTCATCAAAAAATTTTATACCTATGTTATTGATTAAGAGGCCGGGGCAGGTTTTGCTAGGATAGGGGCGGAACATGCAGGAGGATTTTGTTTGCCACTAATTTTAGGCTTCACATTCGAACATTGTGATACTACAGGTGTAACACCCTGAATTAGGGGTTATTTGTAATTCAAATATTTTCCCATGTGTGTGCTTGAAGAATTAAATTCTAGGATTATTTGGCATGTTTTAGGGTCTAAAAATAATCCCGAGCTAGGCCTGGCCAAGTATTAAAAATTTCAATTTAAGTATCTAAAAAGAGGGAGCTAGGTGAGATAGGGCTTAAATAAAATTTAGGGAGAAGCATGACACAAAGAATGGGCTTGGCACAATTGGCTTGGTGCGTCTAAGGGTGTTGCAAGGGAGGTCTTGGGTTCGATTCATGGGAGATACAAGGGGGAAATAAGTTTTATTTTTGCGTTATGAATGGTTGGGCTAGGAAGGCCTTATAATTAAATGAAGGAGGTTTGTGACATGAAAGACAAGTTGGTGGAGTGGCTTGGGGCGCCACTTAAAGGGCTTTGGTTTAAGGTCTCAGGTTTGAGACATAAAGGACGCAAGGAGCATTTTATTTTGGGCTTTTTGGCGTTAAGGAAAAAGGGGCCAGGGATGAAGGCTTTAAAATTAAATGGTGAGGTTATTTGACATGAAAGTCAAATGGGAAAGATGGCAAGGCGTTGTGAAATTGCTTTAGTGAGGCGTGGGTTCGAACCTAAGAAACTAGATTGGTATTTTATTTTTTTTTTTTTGTATGCTGCTGGCGTGAATGGGAGAATGTTGGCTCAATTTTGGACTCTTAATTTCGGCTGGAAGAGTAACTATTAGTGTTTTATTTTCATTATAATTGTTGAAGAGGTGTATAGGAGATAATTGTAAGATAAATCTTGTTTTATTTGTGATAATTAGAGGCTGGAAATTATCACAAAATAGAGGGTGTTGGCCGAATATTGGACTCCTTGGGGGGGCTGTCCATATCGATTTTGCATAGCAAAGAAGTCCCAAAAGTTCAACCAATTTTCTTTTCTTCTTTCCAAATTTGCTGCTGCCGAATTCTCCCTTGATTCATAGCCAAAGTTGTTCAAAAATTTCTAGCTTCTCTTGTTTCTTCTTAGCCGAATATACCCTTTCTTCTTCTCAAAATTCTAGCCCTCCATCTTGTGCTTAGGCCGAATCTCACATCCCTAACTAAGGTGCTATCGATTTTCAATAAGTGTGGTAAGGGATCTCTTTAAGTTTAACTCTTTTTATTATTGTTTTGGCCAACCAAAACCATGAGGTTTAACCTTGAATTCTTGTGTATAACCGAACCTATTCAGGGTCTTGGATTGGTAACCCTCACTAGAAGCCAGCATTAAAGAGAATTGAGAGGTCTTCGGGATTTAAGGTGAGTATGATATGTGGGATACATCATTCGGCCAAGGGCCCTTTTGTTAAAAGTTTATTGTTAAATGTCGAAACTAATGTGTGCCATGGATTTAGGGGCTAATTATGGCTTTGGGATTTGTTAGAAATCAAATCCATCCAAGGTAAGGCCGCATACGAGCCTTGGTCTTTCTTTTAGTTTGGCGAATAGGCCAAGGTCCCTAACCATGTTATTGGCGAATGTAGGGTCAAGATCTAGCGACGTAGATCGGATCTTCGGGATCTAGGAATTTCGGTAGTAACGGTGTGTAAGAACTCACTACACACTTTATTAATTTACATGATTATTGTTGTTGTTATTCACCTTTTGGTAGTGTTTTGCTTATGGCTAAGCATGGATTCCGGTAAGTCCCTAACTTGTGATTTTTGATATATGACTTGCATGCCATCACGTGATGTTAAATGCTATGACATGATATATGATAATTGATATATAAGCATGTGATGGCGGGATTGATGAGAGGAGGGGGATGATTTTATGGACTGTCGTCAGTGGTTTTGACCACAAGATGGGTTGGCCCCATCAGATTATTTGTGACCTATGGTCATCAGTGGTTTTGACCACACCGATTGATAATTTGCGACTAAGTCCCAGTGGTTTGGTACCACCAGTGGTTTTGACCACACTTGATAAATTGTGACCTATGGTCATCAGTGGTTTTGACCACACGATGGGTTGGCCCCATCATTTATTTTGTGACACTAGTCATCAGTGGTTTTGACCACCAGTGGTTTTGACCACACGGGGTAGTTAAGGAGTTTGGATGGTTAGGTTGGGTTGTATGTGCATGCTTATTAATAAAATGTGTATGAGTTGTATTTTCCGGGTGGGGGAGTTACACACTGAGTCTTGGTGACTCACCCCCTTCCATTACCATTTTGCAGATGAGTAGATCGCAGAGATGGAGCCGGAGAGGACTCGAGGCGGCTATGCTTATTAGTGGATTTGAAATTACTTTGTTTTAGTTAAACTCATTATTTTTCTAAGTCTTTTATTTTGGGATTGTAATAAGGCCGCTACCATTTATTATTTGGATGTTATTTTATTTTACTTATGATATGCTACAAACGAATTTACAAAAGATATGTAAACCGGTTAAAAGTAACTTTTCAAACTTAATAAACTTTTACGGGTTTTCAAAGATGTTACCATCGGGTAACAAAAATTAAACTAAGTCAACTATAACTTGACGGATTTTAAAATGCTACATGATCAATCGTTTTCAAAAAGGGTTTATCAACCCAACTATACTTATAAAAAGCCCAACTAAGTTTTCAAACCCCGTTTTCACACCTTAGCTAAATTTTATCAAGTTTTTCACCAAACCTTCAAAATGATTCAAATTATTTCACTCGTGACATACGAGATCCGTCGAGGACTCATAGGGTGTTTGGGGTGTTACATTTTTGGTATCAGAGCCCAGTTCAAAACTCGGCTGTGGGGGGCCCAATGCCCAAAATGTTTTGGTTATAATAGTAGGCCTTATTTGAATGCTTTGAAACTATTTTTGGCTTGAATAGCATGGCATCGAGTCTCCGGCACCTATCCGCCCAGGTAAGTAATTCTATCCATTTTTGTGAATATTTGATGAGGGGTAGAAGGGTAAAATGGGAACGTAGACTATTGTTGAACCCTAGGGCTAGCATACCTCAACTATGCATAAGATTTAATAATTCCCTAAACAACCCTGTGAGTTGTCGCTAAGCAAGGGATGTGGCAATCGTCATACGCATGTCTAGGATTGGATTCGGTGGGGGCTTGGTATTTAAGCAGTCCTAGTGACTCACCTCCTACTCACTCGAATCCTACCTGGTGCATAGTAACGGTTCATTCTAGCTAAGATGACACACTCGCAGGCTTAACTCGATAACTAAAACCCGAAAGGGACTACCGTTTTATTTTGAAATAATTAAAACCTTATTTTCTTAAAAAAAAATGACCAAAATACCCCTGGCTTGAAAATTTCCAAAATACCCTCCATATGAAAAATTTTCAAATAGAAATTTTCAAAATATCCTTCTTTTGTAAAATCACTTAGAGCTAAATTTTTGAAAATCATTTTTATGAAAATACCCTGATTAGGTGAAATTACTAAAATACCCTTAGGGGTAAAATTACGAAAACGCCCTTGAATAATGAAATTCCCAAAATGCCCACGGTTTTAATAAAAAATTTCATCACATAAAAAGTGCCCAAAAACCTTAAATTGCAAAAACGTCATGATTTTAGAAAATTACAAAATTGCCCCTAACCAACAAAATTACCGGAATGACCCTGATCTTCAAAAATTTTGCAACATCACTTTTTTGGAAAGTACAATTATCAGAAAGAGCCCTCAAAGTTTTACAACCTTTGAAATTCACTGAATTCTAAAAATTTTACAAATTTACCCCGATTTGTGGAAAACTACCGAAATACCCCTGAGGTCCAAAATTTCTGAAATACCCTCGGATTTCAAAATTTTTCTAAATATCCCGGGAATTTAAGAATCTCAAAATGTTTTTGTCAAAATTATCCGAAAATTTTTATTTTTGAAAATTTTTTTACAAAAATACCCCTGTAGGGCAAATTACGGAAATACCCCCGGGTAGTGGAAAACAATCACAACGAAATTAACAACGTCTCTTTGAATGAATGAATGGAAAACTGTGTGCATTACGAAAGAACCACTCCTAAACTCTTGCCATAAAATTCCTTCGCGGATAATCAAGTGAAATACTAATGCATAAAATTCTTAATCAGATAAACCCAGTCGTTAGAATGAGTTCAAGAGGTCGTGGACGTCTGCCGCGTGGCCGTGGTAGAGGTAGGATGACCTTGTCAGAGCCAGCAAGGTCTGGTCACGGGTCTGGAAATGAGATGCCAGATTTGCCGGCGACGGAGACTGAGTTCCAAGATCAGATGGGTGGTAACGATGTTGTATCACAAGCTGTATTACGGGTATTGGAGCGGGTTGCTGAGGCTGGTGTGGGTGCAGGAGCCCGTAAATCTGTGGTTGAACGACTCCGGGCTAACGGAGCAGAAGTATTCAGAGGAGTTTCTAGAGTAGCGCCCAGTGTGGCGGAGTATTGGTTGGAATCCACTGAAAGGATTATGGGTGACTTGGATTTCACAGCTGAGGAGAAGTTGAAGGGTATCATCTCTTTGCTTCGGGATGAGTTTTACCAGTGGTGGCTCACTGTGAAAGATGGAACGGTGGCAGAAAATCTAACGTGGGAATTCTTCAAGGATGCCTATCAAAAGAAGTATATCGGAACTAGTTACGTGGATGTACAATGAAAGGCTTTCTTGAACCTGGTTCAAGGCAATAGGATGGTGGCAGAGTATGAGGCCGAGTTCCTCCGGTTGAGTAGGTATGCTCATGGAATTGTGGGTACCGAGCATGAACGCTGTGTTAGATTCGAAGATGGGCTGAGAGATGAGCTGAGAATGATGATAGCTCCACAACAGGAACGGGAGTTTGCGGTCTTAGTGGAGAAATCGAAGGTTGCTGAAGGGGTAAGACAGTTGGTCAGACGGAACCAAGATCGGAATTGGAATAAGAGGAGCTCGAGACCCTCGGAGTTTTCTGGTAATCAGTAGGAGAGGACGAGGTTTGGTGGGCCAGATCAAGCTGCTAGGCCTGCTGCTGCTGATAATCCTCAATGGCCGCCACGGTGTGCTAGGTGTGGGAAGTTTCACAAGGGGGAGTGTTGGAATGGTAATCGAGGATGCTTCGAATGTGGGTCTATGGATCATCGAGTTAGAGACTGTCTGAAGAAGGTAGCTAGGCTGAGAACGGAAGGTCAGGATCGTGCACCAAATAGAGGGGATAACCAACGACCTCAGAGAGGTCACGGTGCGAGAAGAGGAGGTAATGGTTTCGACCAGTAGCCATGAAGCACCAAGCGGAGGTCTTGAAGGTCTGAGGCGAGGCAACCAAGGTTGGTTTATGCAATTGGCCGTCGCGAGGAGGAAGATGTGTTAGATGTGACAACGGGTACATTCCTTATTTCTGGAATACCCTTAATTGCTTTGATTATTGTAGAATTTTCTTGTTTCTTTGGGAAGTACCTAAAACCTTGGTTGTGAACTTAGAGTTGGTGCCAAGGAAGTAAGATAATTTTATTAAGATTAGAGTCTTGTGACATAAGCTTAGTCTGGTGAGTTAGGATGTACAATTATTCGTTAGTAAGTAATTTCGAGGACGAAATTATTTTTAAAGGGGTAGAACTGTAACACCACGAATTAGGGTTATTTGTAATTCAAATATTTTCCCATGTGTGTGCTTGAAGAATTAAATTCTAGGATTATTTGGCATGTTTTAGGGTCTAAAATAACCCCTTAGCTAGGCGACCTAGTATTAAAAATTTCTTTTTAAGTATCTAAAAGGAGGGAGCTAGGTGAGATAGGGCTTAAATAAAATTTAGGGAGAAGCATGACACAAAGAATGGGCTTGGCACAATTGGATTGGTGCGTCTAAGGGTGTTGCAAGGGAAGTCTTGGGTTTGATTCATGGGAGATACAAGGGGGAAATAAGTTTTATTTTTGCATTATGAATGGTTGGGCTAGGAAGGCCTTATAATTAAATGAAGGAGGTTTGTGACATGAAAGACAGGTTGGTGGAGTGGCTTGGGGTGCCACTTAAAGTGCTTTGGTTTAAGGTCTCGGGTTCGAGACATAAAGGACGTAAGGAGCATTTTATTTTGGGCTTTTTGGTGTTAAGAAAAAAGGGGCCAGGGATGAAGGCTTTAAAATTAAATGGTGAGGTTATTTGACATGAAAGTCAAATGGGAAAGATGGCAAGGGGCGTTGTAGGGGGCTGCTTTAGTGAGGGCGTGGGTTCGAACCTAAGAAACTGCATATGGTATTTTATTTTATTTTTTTGTATGCTGCTGGCGTGAATGGGAGAATGTTGGCTCAATTTTGGACTCTTAATTTCGGTTGGAAGAGTAACTATTAGTGTTTTATTTTTATTATAATTGTTGAAGAGGTGTATAGGAGATAATTGTAAGATAAATATTGTTTTATTTGTGATAATTAGAGGCTGGAAATTATCACAAAATAGAGGGTGTTGGCCGAATATTGGACTCCTTGGGGGGGCTGTCCATATCTGTTTTGCATAGCAAAGAAGTGCCAAAAGTTCAACCAATTTTCTTTTCTTCTTTCCAAATTTGCTGCTGCCGAATTCTCCCTTGATTCATAGCCAAAGTTGTTCAAAAATTTCCAGCTTCTCTTGTTTCTTCTTAGCCGAATATACCCTTTCTTCTTCTCAAAATTCCAGCCCTCCATCTTGTGCTTAGGCCGAATCTCACATCCCTAACTAAGGTGCTGCCGATTTTCAATAAGTGTGGTAAGGGATCTCTTTAAGTTTAACTCTTTTTATTATTGTTTTGGCCAACCAAAACCATGAGGTTTAACCTTGAATTCTTGTGTATAACCGAACCTATTCAGGGTCTTGGATTGGCAACCCTCACTAGAAGCCAGCATTAAGGAGAATTGAGAGGTCTTCGGGATTTAAGGTGAGCATGATATGTGGGATACATCATTCGGCCAAGGGCCCTTTTGTTAAAAGATTATTGTTAAATGTCGAAACTAATGTGTGCCATGGATTTAGGGGCTAATTATGGCTTTGGGATTTGTTAGGAAATCAAATCCATCCAAGGTAAGTGCCGCACGAGCCTTGGTCTTTCTTTTAGTTTGGCCGAATAGGCCAAGGTCCCTAACCATGTTATTGGCCGAATGTAGGGTCAAGATCTAGCGACGTAGATCGGATCTTCGGGATCTAGGAATTTCGGTAGTAACAGGTGTGTAAGAACTCACTACACACTTTATTAATTTACATGATTATTGTTGTTGTTATTCACCTTTTTGGTAGTGTTTTGCTTATGGCTAACCATGGATTTCGGGTAAGTCCCCTAACTTGTGATTTTTGATATATGATTTTCATGCCATCACGTGATGCTAAATGCTATGACATGATATATGATAATTGATATATAAGCATGTGATGGTGGGATTGATGAGAGGAGGGGGATGATTTTATGGACTGTCATCAGTGGTTTTGACCACAAGATGGGTTGGCCCCATCGATTATTTGTGACCTATGGTCATCGATGGTTTTGACCACACCGATTGATAATTTGCGACTAAGTCCCAAAGGTTTGGTACCACCATGGTTTTGACCACACTTGATAAATTGTGACCTATGGTCATCAGTGGTTTTGACCACACGATGGGTTGGCCCCATCATTTATTTTGTGACACTAGTCATCAGTGGTTTTGACCACCAGTGGTTTTGACCACACGGGGTAGTTAAGGAGTTTGGATAGTTAGGTTGGGTTGTATGTGCATGCTTATTAATAAAATGTGTATGAGTTGTATTTTCCGGGTGGGGGAGTTACACACTGAGTCTTGGTGACTCACCCCCTTCCATTACCATTTTGCAGATGAGTAGATCGCAGAGATGGAGCCGGAGAGGACTCGAGGCGGCTATGCTTATCAGTGGATTTGAAATTACTTTGTTTTAGTTAAACTCATTATTTTTCTAAGTCTTTTATTTTGGGATTGTAATAAGGCCGCTACCATTTATTATTTGGATGTTATTTTATTTTACTTATGATATGCTACAAACGAATTTACAAAAGATATGTAAACCGGTTAAAAGTAACTTTTCAAACTTAATAAACTTTTACGGGTTTTCAAAGATGTTACCATCGGGTAACAAAAATTAAACTAAGTCAACTATAACTTGACGGATTTTAAAATGCTACATGATCAATCGTTTTCAAAAAGGGTTTATCAACCCAACTATACTTATAAAAAGCCCAACTAAGTTTTCAAACCCCGTTTTCACACCTTAGCTAAATTTTATCAAGTTTTTCACCAAACCTTCAAAATGATTCAAATTATTTCACTCCGTGACATACCAGATCCGGTCAGGACTCATAGGGCAGGTTTGGGGTGTTACATTTTTGGTATCAGAGCCCAGTTCAAAACTCGGCTGTGGGGGGCCCAATGCCCAAAATGTTTTGGTTATAATAGTAGGCCTTATTTGAATGTTTTGAAACTGTTTTTGGCTTGAACAGCATGGCATCGAGTCTCCGGCACCTATCCGCCCAGGTAAGTAATTCTATCCATTTTTGTGAATATTTGATGAGGGGTAGAAGGGCAAAATGGGAACGTAGACTATTGTTGAACCCTAGGGCTAGCATACCTCAACTATGCATAAGATTTAATAATTCCCTAAACAACCCTGTGAGTTGTCGCTAAGCAAGGGATGTGGCAATCGTTATACGCATGTCTAGGATTGGATTCGGTGGGGGCTTGGTATTTAAGCAGTCCTAGTGACTCACCTCCTACTCACTCGAATCCTACCTGGTGCGTAGTAACGGTTCATTCTAGCTAAGATGACACACTCGTAGGCTTAACTTGATAACTAAAACCCGAAAGGGACTACCGTTTTATTTTGAAATAATTAAAACCTTGTTTTCTTAAAAAAAAATGACCAAAATACCCCTGGCTTGAAAATTTCCAAAATACCCTCCATATGAAAAATTTTCAAATAGAAATTTTCAAAATATCCTTCTTTTGTAAAATCACTTAGAGCTAAATTTTTGAAAATCATTTGTATGAAAATACCCTGATTAGGTGAAATTACTAAAATACCCTTAGGGGTAAAATTACGAAAACGCCCTTGAATAATGAAATTCCCAAAATGCCCACGGTTTTAATCAAAAATTTCATCACATAAAAAGTGCCCAAAAACCTTAAATTGCAAAAACGTCATGATTTTAGAAAATTACAAAATTGCCCCTAACCAACAAAATTATCGGAATGACCCTGGTCTTCAAAAATTTTGCAACATCACTGTTTTGGAAAGTACAATTATCAGAAAGAGCCCTCAAAGTTTTACAACCTTTGAAATTCCCTGAATTCTAAAAATTTTACAAATTTACCTCGATTTGTGGAAAACTACCGAAATACCCCTGAGGTCCAAAATTTATGAAATACCCCCGGATTTTAAAATTTTTCCAAATATCCCGGGAATTTAAGAATCTCAAAATGTTTTTGTCAAAATTATCCGAAAATTTTTATTTTTGAAAATTTTTTTATAAAAATACCCCTGTAGGGCAAATTACGGAAATACCACCGGGTAGTGGAAAACAATCACAACGAAATTAACAACGTCTCTTTGAATGAATGAATGGAAAACTGTGTGCATTACGAAAGAACCACTCCTAAACTCTTGCCATAAAATTCCTTCGCAGATAATCAAGTGAAATACTAATGCATAAAATTCTTAATTAGATAAACCCAGTCGTTAGAATGAGTTCAAGAGGTCGTGGACGTCCGTCGCGTGGCCGTGGTAGAGGTAGGATGACTTTGTCAGAGCCAGCAAGGTCCGGTCACGGGTTTGGAAATGAGATGCCGATTTGTCGGCGACGGAGACTGAGTTCCAAGATCAGACGGTGGTAACGATGTTGTATCACAAGTCATATTACGGGTATTGGAGCAGGTTCTTTGAGGTCAAAAGCTGGTGCGGAGCCCAGTAAATCTATGGTTGAACGACTCAAGACTACTGAATGCGTAAGTATTCAAAGGAGTTTCTAGAGTAGCGCCAGTCTTGGCGAGTATTGGTTGGAATCCTTGAAAGGATTATGGGTGACTTGGATTTCACGGTGAGGAGAAGTTGAAGGTATCATCTCTTTGCTTCGGGATGAGTTTTACCAGTGGTGGCTCACTGTGAGAGATGGAACGGTGGCAGAAAATCTCACGTGGGAATTCTTCAAGGATGCCTATCAAAAGAAGTATATCGGAACTAGTTACGTAGATGTACAGCGAAAGGCTTCCTTGAACCTGGTTCAAGGCAACAATACGGTGGTAGAGTATGAGGCCGAGTTCCTCCGGTTGAGTAGGTATGCTCGTGGAATTGTGGGTACCGAGCATGAATGCTGTGTTAGATTCGAAGATGGGCTGAGAGATGAGCTGAGAATGATGATAGCTCCACAACAGGAACGGGAGTTTGCGGTCTTAGTGGAGAAATCGAAGGTTGCTGAAGGGGTAAGACAGTCGGTCAGACGGAACCAAGATCGGAATTGGAATAAGAGGAGCTCGAGACCCTCGGAGTTTTCTGGCAATCAGTAGGAGAGGACGAGGTTTGGTGGGCCAGATTAAGCTGTTAGGCCTACTGCTGCTGATAATCCTCAATGGCCGCCACGGTGTGCTAGGTGTGGGAAGTTTCACAAGAGGGAGTGTTGGAATGGTAATCGAGGATGCTTCGAATGTGGGTCTATGGATCATCGAGTTAGAGACTGTCTGAAGAAGGTAGCTCGGCTGAGAACGGAAGGTCAGGATCGTGCACCAAATAGAGGGGATAACCAACAGCCTCCGAGAGGTCACGGTGCAGGAAGAGGAGGTAATGGTTTCGACCGTAGTCATGAAGCACCAAGCGGAGGTACTGAAGGTGTAGAGGCGAGGCAACCAAGGTTGGTTTATGCAATTGGCCGTCGCGAGGAGGAAGATGTGCTAGATGTGACAACGGGTACATTCCTTATTTTTGGAATACCCTTAATTGCTTTGATTATTGTAGAATTTTCTTGTTTTGCTGGGGAAGTACCTAAAACCTTGGTTGTGAACTTAGAGTTGGTGCCAAGGAAGTAAGATAATTTTATTAAGATTAGAGTGCGCAGCATAAGCTTAGTGCGGTGAGTTAGGATGTACAATTATTCGTTAGTAAGTAATTTCGAGGACGAAATTATTTTTAAAGGGGGTAGAACTGTAACACCCTGAATTAGGGGTTATTTGTAATTCAAATATTTTCCCATGTGTGTGCTTGAAGAATTAAATTCTAGGATTATTTGGCATGTTTTAGGGTCTAAAAATAACCCCGAGCTAGGCCTGACCTAGTATTAAAAATTTCTTTTTAAGTATCTAAAAGGAGGGAGCTAGGTGAGATAGGGCTTAAATAAAATTTAGGGAGAAGCATGACACAAAGAATGGGCTTGGCACAATTGGATTGGTGCGTCTAAGGGTGTTGCAAGGGAAGTCTTGGGTTCGATTCATGGGAGATACAAGGGGGAAATAAGTTTTATTTTTGCATTATGAATGGTTGGGCTAGGAAGGCCTTATAATTAAATGAAGGAGGTTTGTGACATGAAAGACAGATTGGTGGAGTGGCTTGGGGTGCCACTTAAAGTGCTTTGGTTTAAGGTCTCGGGTTCGAGACATAAAGGACATAAGGAGCATTTTATTTTGGGCTTTTTGACGTTAAGGAAAAAGGGGCCAGGGATGAAGGCTTTAAAATTAAATGGTGAGGTTATTTGACATGAAAGTCAAATGGGAAAGATGGCAAGGGGCGTTGTAGGGAGCTACTTTAGTGAGGGCGTGGGTTCGAACCTAAGAAACTGCATATGGTATTTTATTTTATTTTTTTTGTATGCTGCTGGCGTGAATGGGAGAATGTTGGCTCAATTTTGGACTCTTAATTTCGGCTGGAAGAGTAACTATTAGTGTTTTATTTTCATTATAATTGTTGAAGAGGTGTATAGGAGATAATTGTAAGATAAATCTTATTTTATTTGTGATAATTAGAGGCTGGAAATTATCACAAAATAGAGGGTGTTGGCCGAATATTGGACTCCTTGGGGGGCTGTCCATATCTGTTTTGTACAGCAAAGAAGTGCCAAAAGTTCAACCAATTTTCTTTTCTTCTCTCCAAATTTGCCACTGCCGAATTCTCCCTTGATTCATAGCCAAAGTTGTTCAAAAATTTCCAGCTTCTCTTGTTTCTTCTTAGCCGAAAATACCCTTTCTTCTTCTCAAAATTCCAGCCCTCCATCTTGTGCTTAGGCCGAATCTCACATCCCTAACTAAGGTGCTGCCGATTTACAATAAATGTGGTAAGGGATCTCTTTAAGTTTAACTCTTTTTATTATTGTTTTGGCCAACCAAAACCATGAGGTTTAACCTTGAATTCTTGTGTATAACTGAACCTATTCAGGGTCTTGGATTGGTAACCCTCACTAGAAGCCAAACATTAAGGAGAATTGAGAGGTCTTGATTTAAGGTGAGCATGATATGTGGATACATCATTCGGCCAAGGGCCCTTTTGTTAAAAGATTATTGTTAAATGTCGAAACTAATGTGTGCCATGGATTTAGGGCCTGATTAAGGCTTCGGGATTTGTTAGGAAATCAAATCCATCCAAGGTAAGTGCCACACGAGCCTTGGTATTTCTTTTAGTTTGGCCGAATAGGCCAAGGTCCCTAACCATGTTATTGGTCGAATGTAGGGTCAAGATCTAGCGACGTAGATCGGATCTTCGGGATCTAGGAATTTCGGTAGTAACAGGTGTGTAAGAACTCACTACACACTTTATTAATTTACATGAATATTGTTGTTGTTATTCTCCTTTTTGGTAGTGTTTTGCTTATGGCTAAGCATGGATTCCGGGTAAGTCCCCTAACTTGTGATTTTTGATATATGATTTGCATGCCATCACGTGATGTTAAATGCTATGACATGATATATGATAATTGATATATAAGCATGTAATGGTGGGATTGATGAGAGGAGGGGGAAGATTTTATGGACTATCGTCAGTGGTTTTGACCACAAGATGGGTTGGCCCCATCAGATTATTTGTGACCTATGGTCATCAGTGGTTTTGACCACACCGATTGATAATTTGCGACTAAGTCCCAGTGGTTTGGTACCACCAGTGGTTTTGACCACACTTGATAAATTGTGACCTATGGTCATCAGTGGTTTTGACCACACGATGGGTTGGCCCCATCATTTATTTTGTGACACTAGTCATCAGTGGTCTTGACCACTAGTGGTTTTGACCACACGGGGTAGTTAAGGAGTTTGGATGGTTAGGTTGGGTTGCATGTGCATGCTTATTAATAAAATGTGTATGAGTTGTATTTTCCGGGTAGGGGAATTACACACTGAGTCTTGGTGACTCACCCCCTTCCATTACCATTTTACAGATGAGTAGATCGTGGAGATGGAGCCGGAGAGGACTCGAGGCGGCCATGCTTATCAGTGGATTTGAAATTACTTTGTTTTAGTTAAACTCATTATTTTTCTAAGTCTTTTATTTCGGGATTGTAATAAGGCCGCTATCATTTATTATTTGGATGTTATTTTATTTTACTTATGATATGCTGCAAATGAATTTACAAAAGATATGTAAACCGGTTAAAAGTAACTTTTCAAACTTAATAAACTTTTACGGGTTTTCAAAGATGTTACCATCGGGTTACAAAAATTAAACTAAGTCAACTATAACTTGACGAATTTTAAAATGCTACATGATCAATCATTTTCAAAAAGGGTTTATCAACCCAACTATACTTATAAAAAGCCCAACTAAGTTTTCAAACCCCGTTTTCACACCTTAGCTAAATTTTATCAAGTTTTTCATCAAACCTTCAAAATGATTCAAATTATTTCACTCCGTGACATACCAGATCCGGTCAGGACTCATGGGTCGGGTTTGGGGTGTTATAGCAGGTCCATCCGGTCCACTATGCGTAATATCAATGTCGGCAAGTTCCACATTTTCACATGGTAATGTAGGGCTACAAATAATCTTGATAGCTTCTGGAAGCGCAGAAGTGCCTTGAATATTTTTGAAACTAATGTTGCTTAGTTTAACTTTTGATTCTTCCTGCATCAACAAAATAATGATTCAATGATCGATTAACTCTTTTTGCTCTCTTACGATTTTTATAAATAGGTACATACATTTATTTTGCATTTCTTCCATAGGCAGTATTTCTGATCAATTATAATAGGAGAACTGACATTGGTCACGGTAATATCCTCAAAGTGAATGTTCGAACAAGTGCCGGGTTCAGCACCTCACCAACTTTTGATTCTAGCACCATTGGATGTATTAGTTATGGTGCAGTTTTTTACTGTAACTCCATCAACAGGTTCTTCATTTTTATACAATCTGAGACTACCAATGCTGATACCATGTCCTGGTCCACAAGTTACTCCATTGATAACCAAATTTTTGGAACCATCCCCAATTGAAACACAATCATCACCAGTTATTATCTCCGAGTTAAGAACATTGACCCCATCTGATCTCCCGTTGTGAATCCCATCTGTGTTTGGGCTTTAAATCGAAAAGCGAATCTGATGAAATGTTCAAAGTAATGTTTTGCATCCTAGAACATTAACGTGGAACCGCTTGCTGTCTTTAGTAGTTATATCTTGTATCATTATGTTGGTTAAAAAATCAAACCTTAGGTTCTGTTTAATTCCAAAATGAAACAAAAAATAATTATTAGTTAAATCTATTTATAAAAACAAAAGTCATAACTTCTTAATAAGAAAATAACTTACAATAGGAAGTTGACCACAATAATCATTCCCTTTGCAACCTTCCCTTTTATAAGCAGTGGTTCCCTGGCCGTCGAAAGCTCCTCCGCCAGATAGTTTGACATTTTCAATTCTATTGAAGGAAATCCATTTAGGCTCCTTGAAAGCACCAGGGTCTGCCGGAGCCTTCACAGTGCCTTCAACTTGATGCTCAATAGGAGCCTTGCAAGGACCATCTAAGGTAGCTGTACTTAAAAAATATATCCCTTTAGGAATCACAATTTTTGCCGGAGATGTCAAGGCGCATGCTTCTTTCCAAGCATCCAACAATGGCTAAAACCAAATAAAAAAGAAAAGATGCATATAAAGATAAGAGATTTGAAAAATAGTTATGCATACTTTTATCTGCTGACTATAAAGTTCTATGATATTTTTCTTACCTTACTCAAATCTGTTTTCTCGTCTGCCTTTGCACCAAACTTTGCAACAACATCAATAACACCACCACCTCCTCCTCCTTGACCTTCAATTGATAAGCATAAAATTACTAGTATTAACATGGATGAAACAAAATTAAATTGAATAGCCATACTTTATTTCTATTTACTTCAAAGAGAGAATGATTTCTATCTTTTATTTTGCTTCAAACCATCTTATATAGAGAGAGTAAGGCCAAATTACAACCAAATAAACATTTTCTATTTTAATTAGCATGGGTAAATAATATGACCAAGTTTTACTTACTATAATTATCACTTCTTTTTCTTTTTGGAAGGGAATTAGCTTGTTAATTTGCCAACAAACTTGATATAGTAAAAATAATTAAGTAAGACGTGACTTAATATAACTATTTAAGGTTTCTATATATAAATGAAAATGATGAATAAAATTGTCGACTTAGCTCGATTTCCATCGACATTGTTGCACATGCAGGAGACCTTGGGCTCGAGCATGTTGAAATCCATTAATGCTATCCTATATTAAGGGTTGGGGAGGAGTTATGAGTAGTTTTAGGCATTGTATAAAAAAACGATGAATAAAGTTATCCATTATTAATTTATTTTCTATATTATATTAATAATTTATTATATGGTTAGATATAGATAATTAAATATGTATGTTTAATAATATTGAAAATTATAATATTTTATTAATTTTAAAAATAAAAATTTATTAATAATATAATAATATTAAGCTTGACTAAAGTTAATTTTTATATAAAAATAAAATCACCCATAGAGGGTAAGTCATTCTAGAGGAAAAAGAGGGCTTATTTTTTGGTGACTAGTGAGTTACTTTCCATTGACAAAATTGCTTTCCATGAAACAAACACAGGAAAATGTAGAAACTATTTTTCGGAAACCATTTTCAATGAAACAAATAGAGCCTGTGTAACAACTCGTTTTTGGTCAAATCAGAATAGTGGTTTCGGGACCACAAATCCGAGGTCAAAATATTTATTTTATTATTATTTTAATATCTACGACATTGTAATATGATTGTGTTTGACGATATTTTCATTAAGGTTACTAAGATGGGATAAACCAATATTTAGTCCTAAATGAAATAATTTTTTTTCATCTTGGTCCACAATTGTCTTTGACGAAACTGGGAAAATTTGCCATGAACTTGGATTCGGATGATGAAACACTTTTAATCTACGCCACCATCACTATAACGCCCCAAATGCGGCCTAGAAGTTAGGCTCGAACCCGACGTGTCACATTGAAGTGTTTTTTTGAAACTCAGGTTTCTATTGAACACCTTTCTTATAATTAAGACTTTTTTCATTTAAAACCTCAAATTTTGTTTGCTTGTTTTTAAAACGTGGTTGATTAAAAGTCATTCTCTTGTAAAATGCTATTTCCTTTAAAACCTTATTTGTTGTGGCAGCTTAGTTTAAAACAGTTGCGAAAATGTGATATTTTGAAAAACAGTTTTTGTATTGGTGTTCTACTTCTAGCAATTATAAACCCATAAATAAGATTCCAAATTTAAAACCCAGAAATTAGAAATGCCTTATTACAACCCGAAAATAAGTAAATAAAGTAAATAAAATCCCAAGCAAGTTTAAATGTGTGGCCAGCTCCAAGTCCCTCGTAGCTCCTAACCATCTATGTATGGGGAATACCTGTACAGTTAAACAATTAAGCAAGTTTGCGAAAACTCAGTGTGCACCCAAAATACAAACAGCGATCAATCAGCGCAGTGTGGGCTTGGGCCCATCTCAGAAGCAATGTCCAACTGGGCCTAAGCCCATTACAGAACAAATGCAGTGCAGGCCTTAGCCCTAAACATAATAGAATTAGAATAATCAAGCATGCAAAAACCCTATCCATCTGGCCTCTACACACCAGCTCCGTCCAATCGTACACACCATGTGGGGATATAGTATCAACCCACTGATCCCTACACACCGCACAATAGTACCGATGTGGCACTAAATAGAATTTGCAGCAGAGCTGCTAGAAAGGTAGGCTAATAGCCAGAAATACGCAGCAGTGTTGCCAGAACAGAATACTTCCTCTAATCACATAACCTAACCCCATGCAGCATAATGTCACATGAATGCAACCATATAATAAATAGCATTCTATAACAATCATATAACCTGCAGGGGCATTTTAGTTAGTTTTCCCTCAGGGGCATAACGATCATTTTACCCTGTGGGGGTATTTCGGTCATTTTACAACCTTCTTGAACGTCTACAGTCACCTCAAGCGACACAGATAATATATATCGTCAAAACGGCACAATTGGGCCCAAAGTCCAATACTCAGCCCAAGTGGGCCCAAACGCTCGTGTGGCCCACTAAGCCCAAAACTGCCTTTGGCCATGTGATCGCCATGGCCGGCTCATTATTTCATATCCAACCAAAAAATTTTACTCGCATAGGGCCCTCAGGCACATTGGGCCCACTCGCCTCATTCCGGTCCATTTGGCCCAAAAAACGGCCTAAGCCCTCGAGAACGCTCGTGGTGACTTCTACAGACTAATGCCCATGTTCATGGGCCCGATTCATCACACGCACGATTGCACGCCCGTGTGGAAACCGTTTCTGTACTTTTAGCTTTTCTAATTCCTAATTAGAATTTTTCGACCTACGGTTTGGGTGGTATGTGTGCACACCTTGTTTACGAAACGTGTCGATGTCCACGACCACAAACCTTGACTGAGTGAGTGTGATTTCAACCCACCCAAAACACTAACAAAGATTGCTAGCAACCTCCTTGATGGATATCTACACAAAACAAGAAACAATAAAGTGTTAGAATGCATAAAGAAACAATAAAAAGTAGAAAATAAATGAAAACCTAAGGCTATGAGTTAATGAAAATTGCTGAATCCCGAAAACCCGAAAAATTGCGAAGCAACTTGACAATTTTTATTTGAGGTGTTCTCGATTTCCAAAACTCACGAAATTTAAACTGGAACCTTCTCAAATAATGTAGATCTAATCTGAAAAGTTTTAGCCGAAAATTCAACCCACATAAATTTTTTTATTTTTTATTTTTTAGTATTTTATTTTTGTACTTTTTAATCACTTTTTTTTGTGGGATTTTTTTTATACTCTAAAATAGCTCCAAGAAATAGTATGTAAAATTTCAAATCATTTGAAAATCGTTTATGTAATAGCCCATTTTTAGTCAAATTGAAATAGTGGTTTTGGGACCACAAATTCGAGGTTGAAATAATTATTTTATTATTATTTTGATGTCTAAAGAAGATAGTATGATTGTGTGAAAATTTCATTATGAAATTTTATCCTTTGAAAGGTCAATTCGATAAAACAGACTAACTCGTGTAAAGTGTAAAAGTTGGCTTCTAATAGCTAAAGGGTCTAATAGCTATTGAACTTTAAAGTGGCGGTCCTTAAGTGGTAATTAGATCATTGGTGTGTTAGTGGACACTTATGAGATTGGTTTATTTGAAATTTGTAATATTTTGAAAGGTTAATTAAGTAAATTAGTTAATTAACATAAAATAAATAAAACCAAATTAAAAGATTTTTTCCTTATACCTTTCTTCAACAAAAAATGGAAGATTAAAATGGCAATGGAAGAAGCTTGTTTGACCAACCCTAATTTGTCAATAGATCAAGAAAAGCGAAGTTCAAAATTAGATCTGGGA